>JABEXW010000008.1:0-138820 GCA_013266185.1 Fusarium sarcochroum | reverse complement strand
CACTCACTCACTCACTCTCTTTTGAAGCAATTCACGTTTCACCACTGTCTTTTACGTCTCTTTAAATACATAATCTATTCAATATGCGCTCCTTTCTTAAGCTTGCTACCTACGCCGGCCTGCTGCAGCTCGCCTCTGCCGCTGTTCCTGTCGGTGTCGCTATCAAGAAGTGCACTGTTGACAAGAACATCGCCCTTACCTTCGACGATGGCCCCTTTGCCTACACCAACGAGCTTCTTGACCAGCTCAAGTCGTACGGCTACAAGGCCACTTTCTTCATGAACGGCGACAACTGGGCCAACATCAATGATTACCAGGCCACTGTCAAGAGAGTCGTCAACGAGGGTCACCAGCTCGGCTCTCACACGTATGTCTCATCCCATCTCAAGCCCTTTTATGTTGTGACACCCCGTATATGCTGACAAACCTATAGTTACAGCCACCCCGATCTGGCTACCATTGACAATGCTGCTGTTCGTCGCCAGATGACCCGTCTTGAGGGTGATTTCCTCAACATTGTCGGAAAGTGGCCCACGTACATGCGCCCCCCTTATTTCAGCTACAACACCAACACCCTGTCGGTCATGAAGACTCTTGGCTACCACGTCATCGATGCCGATGTCGACTCCCTGGACTGGGAGTACAACACTCCTGCTGAGACCAACACTGCTCTTAAGAACTTCAAGACTGGTATCACCAACGGCGGCTCCATTGCTCTCTTCCACGACGTCCACGAGAACACTGTTCGTAACCTGATTCCCAAGGTGCTTGATGCCGTCAAGCGCAGCACCCGTATTCGTAAGTCGAGCCTGTTTTTGATACCCACATGATCGTCATAGACTAATAACTCCTTTGTTCAGCTGTTACTGTTGGTCAGTGCCTTGGTGACCCCGCGGCCAACTGGTACAAGACTACCAAGCGTACCAAGCGGGACCTTGAGGACGAGTCTGAGGACCAGACCGTCACTGAGCGCTCGCTCACGCACTACAAGGAGCACTCTCGATTCCGCCGCCACGCTTAGACCTCGTAAATGCTGTCTATCTGATTTTTGTTTGATTTGCGGAGAATCATTGGATATATATCGTTTCAAGCATTTTGTACCGTCAATACCTCATTTGCATTGCTTGCATATATAATAGACATGCTTTTGCATACTGGAATGTTGAGATTTAATACGGAGTTTGCTCTTATATGAATGTGTTCAAGTGCCAAGATCTTTATTATCTGTGCCCTGTCTCGCAATGAAGTGATCTTAGTCTTACAAACCTTGCAAAGGTTCGGTTACACTACCCTGCTATGTATCTCATGTCATCACAGGTGGCCTGGTTGGGTAATACACATTTCTCATCAACAGTCAACTTTTGATTTTCAGCGCTAGACTTTGCAAAAATACAGTCGAATCATCGTATGAGAGAATGATGAATTCCTTTATCCTATTACTCACATAGTCTTTACCCTAAGCACATAACCATACGATTGTTGGCGAAGCAAACAAGCTCGACTCGGCTTACGCCAAGGTTCAAATTGAGTACATGAACTTGGCTGCAGCAACCCACTTGATATTCCTATTTTCGGATCGAATTCTTACATAGATATTGCTACAATGTGTTTACAGGTGAGACTTTTCAGATAGCTCTGTTTCGCCATCGTTAGTGCTAAGCGATGTCTTGTTTGACACCATTTTAATCACCTAGCACGCAAGTTAGCTTTAATCAGCAGCGACCGATGATCAATTCATCCGTTCTATTCCCCGCAATTGAGTGGTTGATAAGTTCACCTAATAGCATAGGACCGCAGAGTAGTTATTGCGAATCCGGATTGACTATCATGACAGCGCAGATAGTCGTCATTCCTGGCAGAATGGTAACAGTGTTACTAGGCATATAAGATTATGCCTCATACCCTGCTTCCTAGTGTAGAGTAGTTCAACGAAACAACAGTGTCGATAGCTACTGCAAGTACAAATCAACATAATGGCTCATCTCGAATCGCGCAAACATATTTCTCCAGATTCTGGGTTTCCGACCACACTACACCCTAACTTCAACCCCAAGATTAAAGAATGGAGCCCTCCCGAGCCGTTACGCGAAGAGATCACGCCCCCTCGCGATAGAGCCCATTTTGCGGATCCTGAGAAGAAGGCATTGTTCTCCGTTACAAAGAAAACGGATCTCACAGAATCAATCGGCTCGGTCCTCGAAAATGTCCAGCTATCGCAACTGACACCTCAACAACTAGACGAACTCGCCCTGTTGGTCAATGAGCGGGGCGTCGTATTCTTCAAAGACCAAGACCTCGACACGGAGAAACAAGTTGAACTTTTCGAGCACTACGGTATCCTTGATAGGCATCCGGCGCAGAAAGATGTCAAGCATGTGGTGATTCGGGGAAGTACGCAGGATCATCGCGAAATTTCAAAGTATACACCTTGGCCTTCGGGTGACTTTCATGCCGATACTTCGTTCGAGATCAACCCTCCTTCTTATTCGCTTCTTCGTATGGAAGAGCACCCTGAAGTTGGAGGTGATACAGCCTGGCTTTCCAGTTATGGGCTGTACGATACGTTGAGCGATGCTATGAAGAAATTTGTTGAGGGTCTTCACGCTGTTCATACTTCAAGGGTACGTACTAATGGCAAAATGGTATGCTGTCGGCAAGTGAACTAAACTGGGAATAGTTGCAATACGACACGATTATTGATCTTTGGGGCAGCGGACCGAACAGGCCTCCTATTGACACGCACCATCCCGCCGTGAGGACTCATCCCGTGACAAACCTCAAGGCTCTTAACGTGAACCCAGGATTCGTCACCGGGTTCGCTGAGTTGAAAAAGGTCGAATCTGGTAAGAAACAATGCCAATAAATGTTCCGTCACCCGGATACTAATCATTATAGACAAACTCCTCGATTTCTTTGCCTATCATCTTCACTCTGCCGATGATCACTATGTTCGATGGAAGTGGTCCGTCGGCGCGGTAGCAATGTGGGACAATCGGTATGTCATTAGCAACAAAGGTGATGAGGCTCAAGCTTACCCAAATCCAGATGTGTGGTTCACCGAGTCATTCCTGGCACATACGAGACTCCTCGTCGAGGTATTCGCACAACAGTGTTTGGAGAGAAGCGTGAGTTGACATCCTTCAACTTCCTGCGGCTGATGTACTGATGATTATAAAGCGTACTATGACCCGGCAAGTGAAGGCCGCCTAGAGCGTGAAAAGAAACTTAGATCAGAGACGGAAAAAGAGGCAAGGGGCGGTGACGATGCTTCTGCGGACACTCCAGCTTGAGCCCGGAACTCCTCTCGCAAGACGCGTGTATTATCAGGGATTCTAATTCTTTGATCTAGTCAATAATGTGGAAAGATATAAAGCCGCATATTAGTTGATTGAGAATTTTTACCGAGAGATAGACACATGCCGTGGGAACAGGTTTACGGGAAATTCCACATGATATAGGCATCGCGCTTTTACCCAAGGTCCTTAACAATTGAGGGAATTCGGGCCACACTACACCGATGCCTTGCTACACCGTTCTCTTTGTCCCGAGGTAAGTGGTACTATCTTTTCCCCGCCCTGCAGGGTTTCCGGGGAAGTTTGCGAGAGAATAATTATCCGATCGTCGGAGATTGACTAGAAGAGGCATCATCCATGTCTTTAGCTCGGCTTTGCTAATGTACGGATACTCCAAGATCGACACCTGATTCATCCTGCAGCGAAAATCGGAACGGGTTCAACTGGTCAGGATCGAACGTTTACCGGTCAGGGTAAATAGTAATTGGTGATAAGAGATAGGGTGGTCTCGAATGTGGGGAAAAGTTGAGGGTTTATCACACTCATCAGATACGGGGGGACTCCTCACGCGACTCAATCGTGCCGCATTTCCGTGCTTCAATCCCGGAGACGAGATAGTAAAGATGGAGTATAGTCTACAGATAAGAAAATAAAGCTCGTCCCACTTACTCCGCAAATGATTCTATATAGTGTACCCTTTGTGCCACGCTTGGTTAACGATAAGCAGCCTTGACATACAGGTCATTTGACACCGCGTTATTGGATCAAACATCACAGACTTGCCAATATGGGCAAATCCGAAGACATCACCATGGCACAGAGCCCACGGCAAAGCATGGAGGCGGCGAATTTGAAGCATACTATGAACCCCGATGAACTGCGTCTCGCACAGATGGGTGAGTCCAATTAACAAGTCATCAAACATGTCGAAGCTAACCACTCATTGAACCCATCGTAAAGGCCATACCCAGGAACTCAACAGGCATTTCAGTACTCTCAGCCTGATTGGCCTCGCATCAACCACAACAATTTCCTGGACTGGACTCGGTCTCGGACTCATTACCGAAATTGGCGCTGGAGGCCCCGGGGCCGTGATCTACGGGTTCATTCTAGTCACAATCCTCCAGTGCTTTCTAGGCGCGTCTCTGGCGGAGTTTGTATCGTCTTATCCCACTGAAGGTGGCATGTATCACTGGATTGCTGCCGTTGCGCCCAAGAGAGCTACGGGCATCTTGAGTTTCTTTACAGGCTGGTTTAGCGTTTTGGGCTGTAAGACATGGATGCCTTGCGTGGAATCGGCAAATCCTCATAACTAACACCTCGCAGGGATATTCACAACTGCCTCAACCAACCTCCTCTTTGCTCAAATCGTCATGGCACTAATCAACCTCTACCAAGACTTTGAGATCAAGGTCTGGCAAACTTTTATCGTCTATCAAGGCCTCAACTTGATCACCGCTGCTGTCGTCATGTTTGGAAACCGTGCCATTCCCGGTCTCAACAAGTTCTCTCTCTTCTACCTCCAAATCGCTTGGTTGGTAGTCCTGGTTACTGTTGTCGCTTGTGCCCCCTCGCACCGCAGCACCGAGTTTGTATTCAAGACCTGGATCAATAACACTGGCTGGGATAATCAAGTCATTTGCTTCATCACCGGTCTCGTTAACCCACTCTACAGCCTTGGTGGACTGGACGGTGTTACTCATATCACTGAAGAAATGCCCAATGTAAGTCAACAACAACCGAGAGCTTGGATCCCAGCTGACACAAAATGTCCAGCCATCCCGCAACGCCCCTCTGGCCATTGCCATCACACTAACCATCGCTTTCTGCACTGGCCTTACCTATCTCATCGCCCTCATGTTCTCCGTCCAGGACTTTGCCGCCCTGTCCAGCACAACTACCGGTTTACCTCTGACCGAACTCTTCCACCAAGTCACTGGCAAGGTCGGTGGTGCATTTGGCCTTACGTTTATCCTGCTTGTGGCTCTAGGCCCTTGCGTGGTCAGCTCCCAACTCAGCACTGGTCGCATCTTCTGGGCCTTTTCTCGTGATGGCGCAATGCCCTTCTCCCGGATGTAAGTTCATGATAACGAGAAGTACCGATGAAACGATCTGATCTGTTGGATAGATGGTCCAAGGTGCATCCTCAGTTGAAGATCCCGCTTAACTCCCAAATTGCCGTTACAGCCATTATCGCTGCTCTCGGGTGCTTGTATCTTGGGTCTTCGACTGCCTTCAACTCTCTGCTTGGAACCGCCGTTACCGTAAACAATATCGCATACCTGATTCCAATCTTTACCAACACAGTGACCCGACGAAATAATATGCATCGTGGTGTATTCTACATGGGCAACGTTCTCGGGCCAATCGTTAATACCGTCACTATTTGCTGGTTGGTGTTTGCAATCGTTTTCTTCTCATTCCCATATGTTAAGCCCGTGCAATCCGAGAACATGAACTACACTTGTGTCGTTGTTGGTGGTCTCGTTATCCTGGTGAGCTTATGGTGGTTGAAGGCAGGCAGACAATACACGGCTGAGATACACAAAGCCAAAGAATCATAGATGTCATATTAGCCAGTATATTATTATAGCTGTGATGATGCAGCGTTGGATTCAACTGAACATCCGGTTCTTATGGAACGGCTGGCTAAGTAAAAGCTGGATGCGTACCGTGTGTTCAGAAGTGAATGTATAGTTACCGAGCCTGAGTTCGTTACTTATTAACCCGCTCGGTATAGAAATAATTATAGCCTGATGTGTTGTCTTCCTGACTAGCCCTCAGGTAGTAAAGTATTATTAGCTATTCTTCTTATAAGACTCAAAGCTACCTAAACTCAGTGGAGTAGAGACTAAACTTATTAAACTATCCTGATCATGCCTTAAGGAAGAGCAGCAATAAATCAAATGCGTTAACCGTCTAGATTCGAGTTACACAACAGACAATAAGGGGCAAATCTCGTGTGTTGCCGTTCGGCGCATTGGACTTGGAGTTTGCCACCTCTCAGCTTGGAACTTAAGCTGGCTCTTAGATCTCAGAAGGGAATTTCAAATCGTCCAACACCTTGTCGTCATCGACAGATGAGAATTCCGCCATTGTTTCTTTCCACAGCATCCTTCGGACCCACGTTTTCCAAGGGGTCCAAGCGTTCTCATCGAACACCCTGTACGAGATGGTTAGCCTTTGTACTGAGAGAGCGAGCCGTATAGTGATTAGTGATTCTATTCCGGGAACATTCAAGTTCCTCAGGGTGGTCACCATGCGGATTTACAAGAAGAGTTGTAGACTTACTGATCGACATGAAAATGCTCTAGATATCTGCCATGCGATTCCTTTCCTTTGGCAGCCTCCGCATCGACGAATGTTTGCCCGGCGACAGACAGAGAATCCGCAAACAGAGTAAAGACAAGCTTGTTATACATGGCCTGAAATGGGGAGCATATGGCCAAAAGATGAGGGTTATAGACGAAACCCTGACTTACGAGATTGATAATCACGTCATCAGGGCTCACGCGCTTCGCCAACTCGACCGCAAATAAATGAGTTAGCCACGTGGAGTTTGAAAGGCGCTTGATGGGCTGCTCTCTTAGCGAACCATCCTTGAGGCCATCGAAGATTGACCCTCCCACCGACTTTAAAAGGTGTGAAATCCAAGGACGTGTGTTGTTGATAGTTAAACGACCTGGTTCGCCGACGGAGGATCTGTCCTTGAGGATCGGTAGGAGTAGAAGACCGAGGAACATGGGGGAAAGATAGTTGCTCTGAACCGCCTTCTCGTGGCCTGTACCAGGTACGATAGTGAAGTCTTTTGGAATCACGAACTCGTTGAGGATGACCATGTCCAGCTGGGCAAGATGGGCCTTGGCGTAGTGAGCAAAAGACTGGATAGAGGCGTACGATTCCATATCCAGACACCAGAACTGGATATCCGCCTTTGGAAACTCGCATCGCAATTCAGCCTGAGCCTTTTCACCCAACTTCTCACCTTCAGTGTTTGACTGAACTGTGAAGATGAGCTTGGACAAACCGTGGGACAACAGTTGTCGAGACGCTTGGAAGCCGACTCCGTGGGCGGCGCTGGTTACTATGGCCACCTTACCGGCAAGATTAGGTACTCGGGATGACGGCCGCCACGGAGGAAAGATTCGAAAGACGAAAGACGAGTCCCTGCCATTGAGATTCAAGTGTATCGAAGTCTGACATGGTGAAGGTTGGTCGTGGAAGGTAGTGAGGGATGATGGGAGAGGAGGGATGATGGGAGAGGAGGGATGATGGGGGGGGAGGGATGATGGGAGAGGAGGGATGATGGGAGAGGGGGGAATTTAATTATGGAGGACAGACAGAAGAAGGCATCTTTTATAGTCGAAGAAAGGTGTCCCTTTGGAATAGAATTATTTGAAATGTGAGAGGAAAGTTTTTGTATGCAGGCAAATGCGTATGACTGGCGTTAGGTTTACTGCGCCCAAAATCTGTTTTAGATAAACTCATGTTGGATAAACTCAGTTGCTTGTGTACATTTTCTGTGGTCATGATTCAAAACATGAGATAAAAATAGAGTTGGAATATGACTTGAGATGGGGGCCTACCTCGACTTAATTTGCGGTTATCGGGCTGGTGGATGTTGAGTAGCTGCATACTATTTCAATATTGAGATCCTTTTTATTACCTACCCTTTTTAAAGGGACTCAGTGTAATTACTATTGTGTTGATTTCTGTATTTTTCATATAAGGCCATATTATTATATACGGTATAAGCTTTATATTAAAGTCTATTTGAACCTTTTCTTCAAAGCTATATTCACTCTTGTCTTCTGAGTTACTTATTTATTTCCACATGCCTGTAGGCATAAAGCAACTCGTTGAGCCACATATCTCTGCTCGTTGCTACTTGACAGTGCTGTTGGCCTCAAATAAGGTACTGGGGCCTGCCTTTAACCTTTGCAAAGAACATTTTTTCCGCATCTCGAGCATAATAACATTATGCGCACACAGTTACTAAAATCAAGGTTTCAAGCTCTGCTCGTTGCGCAATATCTTCAAGAACCTTCCAACCTTAGGGGTCTTCCTTTTGCTGATTGTTGTGACTAACTACTTTAAGCGCTGTATCTGTGCTTTGAAAAACTTAACTTCCTCATCTAAACGCTGCTGCTACTCCAAAAGGAGGTTCCAAGCCCGAGTGCGGTTCGTCGGCTCGAGAAATTCATCGTGTGCGAGAAATAGAGAGAGAGCGTGTGTGTGTAGGGGGAGGTGATTTGAGATAATAAGGGACTTAATTAGCTGGTATTAAAGAAAGAGAGGGCTTCTTATACCTAAAAATGCGGAACGAAATCCAACCAATCTACTGTCTCATACAGTGATTCAGGGGCTGCCCTCAGGCTCACAATACCCTCAACCGTCAAGTATATCCGTGTTAATATATAAAGAGTACCAGCACACATCATCAAGAAGCCATACACGACATATTGAGACCAATGACATCGTAGCTTGACGAAGCGATCCCACCACTGACCCAACCACGGCCACATATAAAACAAGATGTGAGCAACTGTCCACCACACACCACTCGCAGCAATATACCCAGCCGACATATGCCAAAGCAGACGTTCAACATCGCTTGGGAAGAATTCCTTCCACGCAGCAAGATGCACGCTTCCGTACATAATAGACACGAACCACAGCACCATACCGACGATTTGCGTGTCAACGGCGCGAAGGAGGAAGTCGGTAGGCCAGTTGATGGCGTTCGGTACGACGAACTGATACAACTGGGGAACAAAGTCGCTGGAGTCGGGGGCTTTCGGAGAAAAGTATTCGCGAATGGGAGGATAGTCGCGGATAGCTTGGGCGCAGAGGCGGTGACGAGCGAGACGTGACGCGGTAGTGTCGTTTGCTTTTTCGTCAACTTCCCAGCCGAGCTTTCGTTTTCGCTCGGCCGTGTGGTCTGTTTCCTGGCGCCGAATCTCTGTTCGAAAGTCTCCCAGAGGGCTTTCAGACGTGCTTTGCCTATAGTTTTGACTAGATTGATCCGGAGGCGAGGAGTCGACGATGGTGTCATCCGTGCTTTCGATATCAGCGGTATTGGTATCCTGTCCGTCTGACGGGGCTACATAGACAAGGTTCTCGAGTTCAGGCGAAATCCAAGCCGGCGGCCTGATCCCTCGACGATACTGAACTCCACTGATCCTGCTGCTCATGTACATAAACGAAGCCAGACTGTTAATATCTTCGCCGTGCAAGACAGTCGGTTCGCTTACCTCACGGGGCTTATGCCACCAGAGCAGGTAAATGACGAGTGCGCACAAAACATGACCGATAGTATTGACTTCGAGGAGTGAGATTGGTAGACTTTGAGCGATCCGCGCGATAGTCTGAACGAGAAACCAGGTGGCTTGAAGGAGAACGATGAATTTGGCCAGACTATCGGCTTTGGACTTGTCTTTGATATCACGGGGATCGATATCCGGGAGTTGTCCGCATTTTGCCAACAGAAGCACTGCAGTTGGTGAGAATGTTAATCTGCGCGAATTTGGAAAAAGGTCCATCTCTTCGACGGAGTCGATGACAAAGCCACCCATGCAAACATAGAAGCTGTGCAACTGCGTCCATCCGTGCCGTCTCTTTGACTTTCCAGGATTTGTCTCGAGTACTTTTTGCATCTCGACTGTGAGAAGTTTGGCGCTCTTCCACTGTCGCCAGGCAGCCCACAGAACGAGCTCAGGTGAGAGGATTCCTAAGAGGACCCAGCGGATTACGCGTAGCCAGTACTGAGTCTGTGTATCGCCCTTTGGAGGAATGTTGAGGTGCAAAGCGCTCCAAACGCACAGGGCGAGGGTCAGGATGCATGACCAGATGATCCCTAGAGTCCCTCGTCCGTCGGGGTCGTCACGCCAGCCTGTGATGGACTCATCAGACTGGCGAGGTCTGATGAGGGGCATCGTGTAAGTGTTTTAGGTAAGAGAGTAGGAATAATGGAATTAAACAGGTAACTCATCCAAAGTGTGCCTCAAGCATGCTCCAGTTATTATAGAAACCTATCCTAAAGCTTGGTAGGTGCCTCGATTATTTATTAACCTACCTGACTGCCCTGTATGCTTATCAATTTTGGGGGCGGTAGACTAAGAGATGAGACAAAACTGCAGGAGCAGCAGCCTGACTGGCGCTATTGGAGCCTTGCATTAGTGAAAAAGCAATTCTGGTTAGGGATTACGATGAGGCGTGCACCAACCAGCCTTGCAATTATCCCCTTTTAATTTGATAGCTGTGCCTGAATTTCAAATCATTTCCATCATCATTTTACTTGAGTAAAGGTACAGTGCAGCTTCGTATGTATAAGCTTTAGTCATTCTATAGCTATACCGTACCTGATACTTTTCCTAGGCAGCTTCTGAACAATATGTACCTCACCACCTGACCAGTGCTCAAATCCTTCATCAATTGAAACGAGTCTAGTGCAGTGTGAGCAACCCCAGGGTCAGGCGGCCGCCACTGTAATAGTGCCTTCAGCGGCCCGGTTTCAAACCAATCTTGTTTAATCATCCCGTCGATCCCCTCACCAAAGTCACGCACCAGCCTTTCTCGTTTCAGAGCTCAACACTTAAGCGCCGTGATCAACAGCACATAAGCCCATATCCCCCCTTGTCTATTCATAGTCAACTGCTCCCTCTAGTCGTCATCATTCTTTAGTCGAGCAACTGCTAGCCTCTGCTTACTGGGCGTTTTCTGCCATCCGCGCTGCACGTGATTCTTTTCAATCACCATGTCACGCAATCGCAAGACAGCTTCAGCAATGGAATCTCCAAGCCAACCACTTCTCGATACCACAGCAGAAGCTGTACAGAGTGCGACGGATATTGCCGCTAATGGGAGGAATACGTTGGTCAAAGGACTATTGGCGATAGCAGATATACGTAAGCAACTCGACTCATCCGATGTCGCCATTTGAAGCACTACTGACACAATATGTGTATCACAGCCGAGTGGTTGCAGTTAGTGTCCACCTAAATTGTGTCTGCTTATGGAACACTATTCTGACCATTTTGGAGTGAAAATGAATTCATACATACAAGTTACAGGGCGCCATCTAATTCTATCAAGAAAAGTGCTCGCAGCATACTGGCCATACACAATGAGACCGGTAGGTCGTCCCACACATTATATTAGATAAAAGTCATTCTAACAAGTCAAAGTAAACATCTGGTCCCATATCTTGGGATGCATACTGTTCTTGACTATTCCTGTATATGTCTTTACCACCGAGATCCCTCCCCGATACAAGGTCGCAACTCGCCAAGACATTGCAGTCTGCACAACATACTTTATCGGCGTAGCTACATGCTTCTTTCTCTCAGCAACGTATGTTCTGTATACCCGTACCCTCTCACTTTCGTCAATCTAATTGTCAATAAGATACCACACAGTTTCGAATCATTCATCTCATGTCCACCACCTCAGCGTTCAGCTCGACTATCTCGGGATCCTCATACTCATGTACAGCGCCATGATCCCACTCATATACTACGGTTTCGTCTGTGATCATTTCCTGCGCAATGCGTACTGGGGTTTGGTTTCTGTTCTTGCCGGACTTTGCGCTTTATCAACGATGCATCCAAGGTTCCGTACCGTCAAGGCAAAAGCCGTTCGTGGAGCTCTTTACTCTGCCTTTGGAGCTAGTAGCTTTGCACCAATCATCCATGCTGTTAACAAGTATGGTTGGGAAGTGCAGAAAGATAGAATGGGTTTGATTTGGTATGCATATGTCGCTTTATTCAACGCCATTGGTGTCGTTGCGTATGCTCTCAAGGTAAGTCTATGATTTTCATGATATGAGAAGCGTGTGGATATCGTTGTGCTGCTGTCTTACTTTCGCTGGTCTTAACCTCTTGTTATAGGTCCCTGAACGATTTTTCCCTGGTAGATTCGATATCGTAGGTCAAAGCCACCAGATACTGCATGTTTCTGTCATAATTGCGGGCATGATGCATGTTTTCGGATGTCTTGGCGACTTTGACTATCTACATGAACATGGGGCGCAATGCTTGTAAGGCACAAGTGTCTGACCTCGAAGGATGAAACCAAGACGCAACAATCTATACCGATCTAGACCTAGAATTGTTTTACTTTAGATACGAAGAACTCTAGCAAGTCTTTTGGGTGAAATCCAACATCACCGAAGGTGCTACAAGATAGGAGGCATAAATTTGACCGTGCATAGTATACAAATTCAATCATTCAAGGTGTCCCTATTACTGCGGATGAGGCGACGTGCAAATACTCACGATAGATATAGAGGCGAACCATATGCAAGTCCATCTCTCAAGGTCACAGTTCAGGCAATCAGGCAACAGGAAATCAGACCCTTCCACTGCAATTTTAACCCACTCTGAGAAATCAGTTAGAATTACGGCTCCTGCCAATCAGCAATTACGTTTCTTCTTATTATTCGAAGTCCAATCAGCCTTAACAGTACTACCAATCAAAACTAACTTTGTGGCCGCCTTGATCTCATGAGTTTGAAGTAATTTTGCAAATGCAGCAAAGCCAGTATCAACTCCTCCGTCCATGAAAAGCGCAGCGTTAAATGGGAATCAACAGGAAGAAGTGAGGTCTGCTACAGTAACACCCAGGTCACCTATGGCGGGACGTCGGTGACATGCTGTCTAGAAACGCCGGACACTAAACGGGAATGACGTTCTGCGGGAACGAGATTTTCAGTGGCGTAGGTCACGGGGAGCTCAGGTGTAGTCTTCTGATGCTTGGCGGAAGAAATCGTCGATTCGTCGCGGAAGTCGGAGGGGGAGACCGGGCGACGGGCCGAAGCATAAACATGGATGGCGTTGGCACGGCACGAAATGTGTCTAAGTGGAATGGAATGTGTTTTGCGTGACGGGGAGTTGTTGCAATAAGACATCAATGATATACTGACTGCTCATATGCCATGGAATAGAATGATACTTTAGCTGAGAAGCCCAACATCAGTCACTGTTGAATTGTACGATTTCGCAATCCAATATTTTTCTATCAACGGCTGTCGTACCGAACAACATGATCCGAGCTCATTCCGTGACACTCATGTACGTAATTAGTCTCGATGACACGACCCTTGTTCTGGATATCGGGGACATCGGGGAGGTCGGGGAGTTGTTCGAGACCTTGATGGAGCCGATGGCCAGCAACGCCAATGACTGTAGCCGATGGCCGACGGCCGATGAAGCCTTGAGGGTCAGCGTATCCATAAAATTTGGGGAGGGTTTGCAACACTAAATCAACCTCGATCTGAACAAGACCCTGAATTCGGTAGTGAATATGACTGTTGAATGTCGCGAATTGTGTTGGAGTAAGCACGTAGTTATAATTCCGACCTATTCAGTATCGCTGCTAATAAATAATCACGTGTTGACTCGTGTCCCCGTGCCCCCGATGGCCCGATATCCGTCCATCACTAATTCTCCACTCAATTTCTCTCACACAAAAACCACCACGGGAACTACCGACAACCGCCAAAATGGCCACCCCGGCGGCCGTCTTAGAACACCCGCGGACATGCCCGCATCCGTATCTTCTTGGGCCAAGGGGCACCAAATTTTCTCTAACTCATCACCAGAATCATCAATTACGGCCAGCGCAATTCAATCTCCCCGCTGCTGTCCCGCGCATTAATCAAATACATTCGAATCTTGTCCTCCGACGACCCGAAGGACAGGATTCATCATGACTCGGGCAAAGACCTCAACCCCCAGCGCGACCGGATCATCGGCTTCTGCGTCGGCGACGCGCCGACAGGCCACAGGGAGTAGACCTGGAAAGGCGAGATCCCTCGCTTGTCGCCAATGTCGCGATCGTAAAATTCGCTGCGACGGCGCTCGTCCTGTTTGCGACTCGTGCTCTAGACGTGGCCTTTGTGCTGAGCAATGTGTTTATCCTGAAATTGAGCACGAGGGCTCCATCGCTTCATCGCGGAGGTGAGTTTCAATCATCCTTATCAGCATCATCAGATCATCATAGATAAAAACTGACATAATCCGATATAGCTACATCCGCGCCCTCCAAAAGCGAGTTCAGGAACTTGAAGAGAAGGAGAGGGTTTTGGTATGTTGCTTTACATCAAGTAACTTGTTTATGCTCCTTTCTAGGGATGGTTACTCATACGTCGTCTAGGAACTTGGTTCTCAGGGTCGTGATGCCTTCGCCGCCACCACCCCCGCTCATGACGATGCATGGAGGAAACACTCCAGCTCTCCAAGTGTCGTATCTGAGCGTCTAGCACGACCTCTAAGGCACATTGATCATGCTCTTCCACCTATTCATGTCGACTCTGCCTATCCTCTTCCTGGCGCCTCTGCCGGAGCTGGCTCGTTGCCGATGGTTCACGAGCCAGCCAGCTACTATTCTCGTCCTCATCATCTAATGGGTGCCAGTCCGCCTTTGACCGACGACCTTGAGGATGCAGCTCCCGTCAAGCCCTCATCCTTTGGATCCTATTCCTCCAATGTCAAGGCAGCCTTGATGCTGCAGAAGATTACACTTCCACCAGCAGACCTTATGGACGAGCTATTGGCCGAGTATTTCAACATTGACTGGATCACCATGCCAGTCGTCCACCGCCCATCTTTCTACCAACGCTACCACCGTCTCATCGCCGTCGCAAACTCTCGTTATCGTCGTGACATCCCTCTCGAAGAAGCTACCGAGCTCGCTGCGACGTACTCTCTCCTCCTCGGAATGCTCGCCGTCGGTCAGCTGGCCAAGTCATCGGTCGCAGAGTCTGCGGAAATGCACGCATCCCACGCCCACGAGTTCCATCAGCAGGCTAAGACGCTTTTGCTTGTCGACCTGCTCTCTGTGGCATCCCTCCCTGTCGCGCAGGCTTTGATTATCCACGCTCGGTTCCTGCGACGGGTCGGCGCGACACAGGAGAGCTGGATGCTGACGGGAATGGCTTACCGACTTGCAGAAGGCCTGATGCTCAACTTCGATCTACCAGGAAAGGCGCAGGCCGAGCGCGAGGAGCGAAGGAGGACATGGTGTGCTTGCGCTCTGCTTGTCAGGATGCAAACCCCTTCTGGTAACCAGACAACCCCAACATTTGGAACGCCACCCCAAGAAACCGACGACGAATACCTAGAGGCATTCGCGCATAACGCAGACCGGAACCAGCCTTGCGACATGCCATCACGACTCTCTTTCTTCAATCAAACGCTAAAACTATCCGACGATATTCTACAGCCCCTTCGCGATTCTTACTTCAGCCAGGATAACAAAGAATCTATCTCCGACATTCTATCTGCTGCACTTAAGCTCGATTGCGATTTGGAGGAATGGCATGCTGCTCTGCCTGAGCATCTGCGTGTAAAGTTCCCCTGCACTCAACCCGAGGCTATTTTCCGTCGCCAGGCCACTCTTCTACGTATGAGGTATGTTTGACTCTTGCCTGTTGCCAATATATACAACCATATACTGACTTATGTCAAGATACCTAGAAACAAAGGCATTGATTCCCCGGGCAGCGATCATGAAGCTTATTAGCAGCCATTCAAATCAGCCAGCTTCCATGGTGGCGAGATCGATGCTCGCAGGACTTTTCGAGTCTTGCTACGCCGCAAGTGTGGAGCTGGAGGATATTATGAGCCGCGAAAGGAGGCTGATGACTTTTGACGGACCTCCCGAGAGTCACTCTGCCATCGGTAAGTCCACGTGTTTTGACAACGAAAGTACTTGTTCTAACTCTCCATTAGCCCTTAGCATAATAGGCATGACTCTCACCATCTTGGTCCAGCATCCTCTTTTTAGGGATATCATCACCAACCCCATTCCCGTCACCGACGAAGCTACACGATGTCTCGCAACAGCCAGGCAGTACATGAACTCGCCCAATGCGCTAGCCGAGCGATTTGTACATGCTCTTGAGTCCGCCTTGCAGCCTCCGTCTCGATGCGTCTCTCCCCGCGGTGTGTTGGACCCAGCACTGGAGCCCAAGGCCGTTGGGCCTGTGCTGTCCAACTTGACTGATGCCCCCGGGGCTATGGAGATGGCCATGCTTGAGGCTTGGTACTTGAGGAGACAGGATCTCGCATCTGGATGTGGTATGCCTATTACAGAAATTGTTTCTTTATGGTAATTGGATATGTACTGGATATGGGTGGGAAAGGAAAAGGAAAAGGACCTGGAGTTTTCATTTAGCGATTAAGATACCCAAGTATGAATTTAATTGAATAATGAACTTTCAGCCTGGACTATGCCTCATCCCTTTTTCCCTTTCGCTCTGGATGCCTCTGAGGTTCGTGACCAACATGGCCAATCTGTGCGACCGAGGCGCAGGGGATGGGCCTTTATGTTGGCGGCCGGCTTGACATAACACATGGCAAGCATGTACTCGGACCAGATTTCCTTGGAAATTAGGTAGGCAGAATTTGATTTAACATATTTGTTCCGGTGCCTTGATTCCGTTGGTGCTGGCGCCGCAGCCGCAGCATTCCGCCTCGAGTCTGCTCTCGAACAAGTATCAAGGATCCATCCCCAAAATCCCATATCATAATCTCCAACATGTCCTGGGAAAAAAGAGAAATAACGACACAGCTAATATAAACTCTCAAAATGTAATAACTGGCCTTGTCTCCAGCGCTTCCGCCCAATAGGAGCAGTAATAAGGTGCCTAGGTGGGTTGATGGTCGAGTACAGCTGCCAGGCAGTGCAAGCGCCGGCACTTCTTTCACTTCTCTGAATGTGAATCATCCACCTACAAAGGTGCCCTAAGGATCTAGGCAGATGAGCAGTGACTGATTTCATCTCTACATAAATTCGTGCTCCTCTCTTGTTTGTTTACTTTTTTTCCTTCTCCTCCTCACCACCCAACATCCTTTTCTCGTCGAATCAGCTCTCCATCCTCTCTATCACGCACCAGCACATCAGCTCACACGCACTCTCTACATTCTCGGAGCTTTTGTTCTCTCAGCATGACATTCTCAAAGGCATCCAAGCCTGGAGAAGGGCTCGGCAATCGAGCCCTTCTCGACAAGATGGATAAGCTGAGGGAGCTCGGAATCTCCAACATGGTTCCTCTTCCACAGGTAAGTCGCTTCTGATTTCATATCTCCATGTTCCTACACTGACTCTTTGTTCTCAATAGATGGTCGTCGTCGGCGATCAGAGTGCAGGAAAGTCGAGTGTTCTCGAGTCACTCACCGGCTTCCATTTCCCTCGTTCTGTGACTCTTTGCACCCGACACGCGACTGAGATCATTTGCCGTCGCGAGGAAACTGAGAGCATCGTCATTTCTATCCACGCCGTCGATGCAGATAAGGACCAGGCACGGTCCTTCCATCGTACTGCGACAAACCTTGACGCAGAAGAGTTTGCACAGATCTTCCAAGATGTACGTGAAAGTGCTTTTGCACTCCATCCGACAAGCCCACTCTAACCAAGTCATAGGCTGCCAAAGTGATGGGTATCAAGTCCGAGTCTGCTGATGGGTCTTCTGGCTCAGCCTTCAGCCGTGATGTCCTCCGGGTTGAAATCAGCGGCCCTAACGAGGAGCACCTCACTGTGATCGACGTCCCCGGTATGTTCGAGAACGTGACTCCTGGTGTCACCAGCAAGGAAGACATCGAGCTCGTCAAGAACATGGTGCAGAAATACATCCAAGAGTCTCGTACCATCATCCTCGCTGTTGTCCCCTGCAACGGCGACATTGCCAACCAGAAGATCCTTACATACGCTAAGGAGGTTGATCCTGAGGGCAAGCGCACCCTGGGTGTTCTCACCAAGCCTGACTTGGCTGTTGAGGAGGCCACAAAGGCGGTCGTCGTCGACCTTGTCCGCGGTAAGCGTCGAGACCTGCAGCTCGGTTATTGTATTGTCAAGAATCGCAGCGCGGACGACTCTTCTTCCAGTCCTGAAGAGCGTACCCGTTCTGAAAGGGAGTTCTTTGCTAAGGCTCCCTGGACCAAGCTTGCCCACGACCGACTCGGCATTCCAGCACTCAAAACCCGTGTTCAACAGCTCCTCATGGACCGCACCAAGAGCGAGTTCCCCAAGGTTCGCGGAGATCTCACCGGTCTTCTCAAGGAAAACGAGGCGTTACTCAAGAACATGGGTGAAGCACGCAGTACCACTGAGCAACAACGCATCTACATCGGACGTATCGCAGCCCAGTTCACTCGTATCAAGCACTGTGGTCTCGACGGACAGTACAGCCGCGAGAACCTCTTTGACAGCAACAAGGATCTGAAGCTGATTACTCGCATTCGTGAGATCAACGAGCAGTTTGCAAAGACCCTTTATGACTGTGGCGAGACGCGAAAGTTCCATCGACCTGGTGAAAAGGAGAACGATAGTGATGCAGGCGAGGAAGAAGGAGACGAGGAAGGGGAAAGCGAAGAAGGCTCCAGCCTTGCTAAGAGTGATGCTACTGATGCACGCCGTGAACTATACCAAAGTGGTATATCCTTCGCAATTCCCGTGCTGGGAGAATTCGAATTGACAGATGGTGTCCTGCATGATGCCTTTGAGTGGCCAGAGGACAACGAAGAGAACATTATGGAGTACATCGAGAAGGAATGGCTTTCCTCTCGCGCCTACGAGCTCGGCACTGTAAGTTAACCGTCTTTTTCCTTGTGCGCCGACATCCATTCTAATGAGTATCACAGTTCGGCGGCGAGATGTTGCCCAAGAATTTCAAGGAGCAATCCAAGAAGTGGTCTGGCATGGCCCGAGGCCATATTACGAACGCTATCCTCATCGTCCACCACTTTATCAGCAACGTCCTTGATCACTGCTGCCAAGATCCGGCTATTCGCGAGGAGCTTTGGAACTTCCTCGTGGATGACCTTCAGATGCGATACAAGCGTGCAGTTGATCATACCGAGTTTCTACTGAAAGTCGAGTTTGAGGGCCGAAGCATTACCTACAGCCCGTTCTTCAATAAGAGCCTGGCCGACAACAGATCCCAAGGCGAGAACCTTGCCAAGGTAGCCGAAACTTCTGTCAAAGGAGGTTATTGGTCGCACAAGAACTCACCAACGGAGCTCGCCACGTACGTGCGTAGTGCCATTGAGCGTAGGCCCAAGCCTACCACTCTAGCCACCATTTGCCAGGACATCCACGATGTTCTCCTAACCTACTACGACATTGCCCGCAGCCGCTTCGTCGATGTGGTTTGCCAGCAGGTCATCGACCACTTCCTCCTCGACGCCGACGATGGCCCGCTCACCGTACTGTCGGATCAAGTCGTCTTTCACATGACGCCCGAGCAGCTCGAGGCCATTGCTGGCGAGGACATGCTCAGCAAAGACCGACGCGAGAAGCTGACTCGTGATGTCAGCAACCTGAAGGAAGCCCTCAAGGTTCTCCGTGGCTGAACATGATGAATAGGCGAGCAATGGGTCGACAATGCTTGCAAGGCCACAACTCGACCATGTCCCAATTGTCTTCAACACATTCTGGATGACTGTAGAGGAGTGGGTATAGAACCGGCTGGGGAGTGATGTGCACCTGTGTTAGACATGAAAAGGTGTCTTGTTTGAGGCAATATAGACTGGATTAGCTTACAGACAGATAACCAGGATCTTGTGGATTTGGCACCCTAGAGTTAGATAGGGGCACCACACTGTGTAATAGCAAACTTGTATAGCATCGATCGCCACTGCCTGTAAAGTGAGTGTCTTCTCAAGTAGTGCTAACAATTGTGATTTTGTTTAGGGGCTGCGGCTTATAAGTTGGAGATTCTTTTATTCGTTATTCATTTGTACAAGTTGCGAGGCACTCGTATCCACGAAGCCTCCGATTGCCGGTATCATACTCGGCATAATTCCAAAACCAAACATCTAAGGTATCATAGTCTAAATTTCATTATTCCACCAACGCCTGAGATATGCTAGCCATATGCGACCAACACCTGTTCTTCGATTCAAAGCATTATTTTTGGAGCAAGCTGCCAACATCTTGCAGCTGGACCGAATTCAACAGCGGAGGTGGTCCTCCTCGGTCTATCCGTCCCCAACCAGCTCCCCAGGTTGGTGCCGGTTGCGGGGGGCTGGCTGCTGCAGAAGTTGGGGCGCCTGCTGGGAAGATATCATCGTCGCCCGTACCAGAGCTTCGAGTGCTCAAGGCAATATCCGTGCCGGTGCTCGACTTGGCTTTACGATGTCTCCTCCACAGACGGGATTTTCGAAGTCGGGATGTCTCGGCCATGAGCTCGGGGGACGTCATGATACCGACACGGTCGGTCTTCCGGAAATGGTTCATTCTTGATCGAGGGTATGAGAATCCTGCAGGTTGGCCCCCATGGAAAGGATTCCACGCCCTGAGCTTGGGTGACCCAAGACTTATGCTACCATTGCATCCGGAATTATAGCTCGTTCGGGGCTCGCCAGAAAGTTCCTCCAGAGTCATACCCTTGGTTTCCGGGATCAACAAGGAGACCAAAGTTCCAAATAGCATGAAGAGGGCAAAGAGCTGAAGCAGCCGGTGTAGGTTCGGTGAGCAATCGACTCCCTTGCAACCTTCGAGTGATCCCTGGCGCACCAGAGGAATGCTGATGCACTGAGCAACTATTGCACCAATCTTGCCCATGGCAGCCGAGATGCCGTGACCGGTCGATCGATATCGGGTAGGGAAACATTCTCCAGGAACGATAAACGTGGTCGTGTTCGGGCCGGCGTTGAAGAGAAATTGGCCAATGATGTACAACGCAAGTAAAGCCCCCTGCGTCAGATTCTTATATGCAAAGCCAAGAATGCAGAAGAGGATTGTAAGTAGGAAAAAGCCGATAACCTGTAACGGCTTGCGACCAAAGGTGTCGACTGTAAGAATAGCAATCCAGTAGCCAGGAAGGGAGCCAGCGCAAGTCAGAATAATCATTCCTACCGCCTGGTTATGAAGTTTGTCGTAAAGGCTGTCGCCAGTGCCATAACCCACTGCCTGAAGGACAAAGGTATTATTAAGTCCCAGGCCATAGAAAGCAAGATCCTGTGATCAGGTTAGTCGAAGTACCAGGGCATGGATTACACAAGAAAACGTACCAAAAAGAACCAGGACAGCGTGGTGCCTAGTAGCATCTTGAAGTTGGCCCATTGACGGAAGAAGGAAAAAAGATCAGACCAAGACGCTCGAGGCACGTTAAGGTTGCGCCCAGCGATGCGTTTGGACTTGACCTGATGAACAACATCGAAAGAACCCTTGGACTTGCTCGTTACGTATGCCTTGATGTCGGCATCGGCCTTCTCAACATCGAGTTCAACATCAAAGGTATATCGTGGCGTTTCGGGAATAGTGATGCGGTAATAGAGAGCAACACAAGCAGGAATGGCGCCCACTCCAACAATTATTCGCCATGCTCGGTCCGCAGCCAGTCGGCACTCGAATCCGCATTTGCTCTCATCAGCAACGCCGATAAATGCGTCCTTGAACGCAACAGTGGTGATAAGGGCAACAATAGCGGCAGCAAGCTGCCCCAGTCCCTGCATAGAAAAGACAGAAGCAACCATGGCGCCGCGCCACCTTGTCGGTGCGAACCTAGCGGGTTCTCAGTCAGCTTAATTCAACGGAGGTGCATAGTAGGGGTTTCGCGTGAACTAAACCCCAGCCACAAAGTCTACATGGTAGACGACAGTGATAACTTACTCAGACGTAATGACACTTGAGAGTGGATAGTCGCCACCGATTCCAATGCCCTGGTTTTAGTCAGTAACATATCGCCAGAGTCCGGGCTTTGCAGACTCACCATGATAATGCGCCAGAAAATAAGCAAGCCAGTCGAACCCATCGCTGGGCTCGATGAGATGAGGGCACAGCAAAGAGTTGCCAGGATAATGATGCCCAGTTCAACACCATACATGCGTCGTCGTCCGAACCCACTATTTGAGTTGTCAGCACATTCTTGTTCATCCAAAAAACGAAGTTAGTTGATGAAGATAGAGGGGGGTACGAACTCTGCTAGCCAGCCGAAGACGATCATGCCTACTACAATTCCCGCACTTGTGGAGGCCTTGAATGCCTGGTTAACTTGGTCAGGAAGGTATCCATCATTGCCACTGAAGCCGTTCTGGGGATTCGTATCTCCCCAGAAGACAACACCAAGGAGTACAGTGATAAGGTTGATGGCAAAAATATCGTAAGAATCCAGAAAGAAACCAACGCCTGCTACTAAAACTGCCCGGACATCTGCAGAAGACATGTTAGTAAATCAACCAAGAGATGGTTCACAAAGGAGAATCCTCCCGCCATAGGGAATTACATACGGTATGCACCAAAGGGAACTTTATCAATTTCAGACAAAGCAAGACGTCGGCGAAGATTTGGGTCGGAGATGTGAGAGAAGTCGTTAAAGAAATTGTGAAAGGCATTGTTGCCGCCATAAGTGCGATCCTGTTGAGGACTGTCCGCAGGCGGAGGGAGGATTTCGTCGTCGTAATCTGGCATTTTGAAGTTTATGGCGAGTAGATATCGGGAGCGATGATATCTGTAATCGACGACATGGGTTGTTCGGGATGGGGATGCGTCGGGATGAGTTTCGCGATACTGATCTCCACCTCTTCGGGTGCTGGTCCGTTAGAGATCAGGAATGCATAGGAATCAAGGCTGTTTTCCCGCGCAATATTTTCAGCAATCAACTCCAGCTCTTCCCGTAGGATATGCCTGATTCAATCCAGCCCGATCCAATCCAATCAATATTTTTCTTTCCCTTCGAGTCTCACTTCGCTGAGGCTGAGTTGAGCGTCAAGTTGGTCCACCAGAACAGCAGTCGGCAAGATTATGATCGTTCCAAGCGGTTGGCCCCAGATATCAATAGAATAATCCAACTCTTTTCCAATTTAATCATCCAACTTCAATCGGCGCGACGATTTATCGAGTGTAATAGAGTGTTTTATTGATGCTCAAATGCGACATTGATACCACGGATCGGTCTTCGGCGTCGACGGGGATGATCGGAGGGCGCGGGTTCTTGAGAATCGATAAATGCGACGAGTGGTGATAAACCTTAAACAGCGAGTCAAAGGCCTTGAAAAAGCAAGTAGGTAATCGAGAATAAAAGGATGGAAATATTATGTTTTCAAACAACGGAGACAACAACGGGTGAAATGGGGAAGTTGAGAGGATTCCTGACAGGCCAGCAACTGGAATTGGAGGATACGGCCGGATATAGCGTGCCTGCGGTGCGTGTCCAGGTACCTTCCACTACGGATGGGGGATGGGGGATGGGATGGTGGTGATTTTGAGGCAGGTGCATTGGGTGGAGACGCATCTGCGCACGCCTTCCATAATGGAATCTCCGGCCAAGCCACTGGAAGCCGAGGAAGAAGCAAGATGGAAAGTCCACTGCACACCCACTTGAACATCCCCGAACCAGTCAGAATCGCCTATTCACCCTCTAAACAATCCACACCAATGCAGACCACCAGAGATGAATGGAACACCAAGTTGCCCATGCTTTATGAGACCTCATGCTCCACCAGGCCCGCCATATTTACAGCAGGTCATTCTGCTAAACACCTCCTCTATTGAGCATAGGTCAGGTCGGCCCGGTGTTCATGGCAGAGAAAAAGTCCAGCTCTGAAAGCACCTCGTTCCAAAAAGATCCAGCCCAGGGTTTCAAGCTCAGCTAGGCTCGTAGTAGAAGTCTCCCTGTCCAAGCATCTGCACCCTTGCAAACCCCTGTCATCCACTATGCCGTTAGGAGCAGTTTCAACCAATTGGAAGTCATCGGAGGTCAGTGGCCAAACTCGCCCTGGTGGAGAGCGTCCAACCTAACGCCCGCGTCTTACACTGAAAGGGCTGCCCCCCACTTCAAAGCCAGGGTCGCTTTGTTCTGAGGTGTGCTGTGGTGAGGATTTCTATGCAAAGAGAGTTTATTCAATGACAGGCGTTGGGTTTTCTGGAAGTCAATAAGGCAGCTGACTCTCTGGTTTATTATTCAGTGACATCTGCTCGTTGATTCGCTTGAAATTTCATTTCAAATTTCACGATGTGCTACAGAAATTAGGTACATCTGATGTGATAGACTGTCAGACAACCCCCCTTGGCCCCTGTTTTTCCAGAACAAATCACTGACAAACCTTTTGCCTCAGGCCTGAAATGAGTTTGCTTCTGTCACGGGAAGGCTTCCAGAAGCAATAGAGTCGTTCCATGGATCCATCACACCCCATCATGCCGCATCGAGTATCCATTCATCTCACCGTGGTCACTTGGCCGCAGATCTCGTCGACGGGGGCTGTCAAGATTTGACCGGCGTTTCTGTCTCTGCCATTTACGCGCTCGATCGACGTGGTATAATCCCCCGAGTTCTTATTTCCATCCTACCATCCCTGGTGCATCACGTCGATGACGACGGCTTGAAAAAGATCGGCAATGGCCTCTGGGCTGGACTGCATTACACAGCATCTTTTATAGAACTTCCCCTCTTTCTCGTAAAGAAAGGGCCACAATGCCAATATCAACACGTGCCTTTTCAAACAACATGACGAGAGAAAAAGCACCGACAAAGCGGGCGTACTCTTTGCTCGTACGTAAAAGATGCACGTTGTGCAATCTGGTAACCAGGCTCGGGTACAGGCACTGACTGTGGGTTATTTGTTTACCACGGGCGGCTTCCGGCATCAACCAAGCTCCATCCCAGCTTGGCCCATTTGTCTGGGGTTGTCGCATTGACAAACAGTTCAACATACGTATTCACGCCGATAAGCATGATTATTGCTCATCCACTATTCACACAAGTGAAACGGCTTGTCTCCTCTTCTGATTCATTTCAAGAGAAAACAAAACCGGCCCGTCTCTATCTCAATCAACAGTCTCCACTATTTCACCTTCGAAAATGCTTCTAGCCGTATTCTCAAGTTTGCCACAACATGGGTCCTACCGTCCAAGGGAGAACAATGGCTCGCCTGATATTAAAAAGTTACGTATTACGAGCCTGTTGCTGACCCGAGCGCTGTGCCTGAATACGTTTGCTAATCTTGTCAATCTGCGACGCTTGCCGCTCGAAACCGTTACCTAAAGTATAATCAGCCAGTACTTACTTGGGATTTTCACCATTCAGGTATGGTACGAATCGTGAGTCAAGCCACGGCGGGCGACATCTCTGTAACCCTTTGTTTTCATCCTACTGTCATCTCGGTGTAGGCTGCATTCCGGCAACACTGACCGAGATGGGCCAGGAGTGGTAGAACCTCCGACGCATACGGGTTCTCTCTTGTCTCATCACATCCTCATTCTCGCCTCGCTGTCTTTAACTTCTTCAGCTGGGGCTCCTGTTTCGCTAAATTTTGACAGGGAGCCAAGGTTTCTGTATCACACCCAGCCAATCGGTTCTCCACGTGTGTCTGCTTTGCTTGGCCCTCCACTATCTTGTCACGACACTTGTCTTGTGCAATGCCTCACCTCCAAAGATTTGCGAATCCTTTATGAAATAAAATCGTAATAGGGGAGACCCTAGGCGGGCCACCTTGCTGATCAATTCTCAAACCAGTGGGCTTCGGGAGGCTTACACGCCGAAAATTTAAGATACTGGCAAGCCTTACTCTTCTTTCGGTCTATAATTGGGAGAAGAGAGAAACTTCTTTTGAATTAGACGATTATATGAGTTCATAAAACCTTGGTAGATTCATAATGGTTTCGGGATCTGAACTTAAAAGTGGTTTGCCCAAATGTATCGCACTTTTCAGATTCCCGAAACCCGTCTACAAAGACAGGATACA
This sequence comes from Fusarium sarcochroum, assembly GCA_013266185.1. NCBI lineage: Eukaryota > Fungi > Ascomycota > Sordariomycetes > Hypocreales > Nectriaceae > Fusarium > Fusarium sarcochroum. Next base: position 112,842 of record JABEXW010000008.1, on the reverse strand, counting down.
AGACGCGAAACCCTATTACTTTCTAATTCTAAATAGTAATGAAGACTATTTGGTGATGTTATCCCCATGTCTAGGTATTCAATCGGGTATTACATCGAGCCGTCGCGTCATCAAACACAACCGTCTCAGTTCACGATATTGACTCACCACAACACTCTTCACCATTCTACACAGACCGACGAGGCGCTCGATATCTGACCATATCTTCCCTCCAGCTCAGCCCGTGTCGTTTCTGAAATGAAAAGCCAAAGTCAGTTGCAGCAGCCTACAGAAATAGCATACACTAACGGTGACAGCCTCAAACACAGCTATCATTCACCCAGAACGGCCATTCAAGGCACGCATCGAGGGGAAATAAGCGAAGTCTATCTTTCATTCGTGCTTACTTGCTCAACTCTGTACTGTTTTCATCTATATGCATTCCAAGCATGTCACCGAAGCAGCCTCTCTGTTTTAGCCTGGCCGCCACCACAATCTTCAATCCCATCACCAGGGATACGATGCGCCATGCACTCAGTGGCTTCAAGCTATGAATATGACAGACAAGACATGGGTAACTAGAATTGCCATTGTAGCTGGGCGGCAGCGTTGTATTCAGCGAAGGGTTGGTGTGGTATGACTACCAGATGGCAACATGGGTCAGCGTCGCGAGCCTAATCTGATACCACCTGTTTGAACACTGGGGTTTAATTGGGAGAAGAAGCAATTTCTTGTACTTCTTCCTCAAAAATCTGATTCTTTGAACTCTGCTATGTTCCGAGACCTGAATAGACTATTGAGAGTACTTGTTCAGTGTCTCCCGGTGCACCCAGAAGGCATGGCTTGACTCTCAGGAGCATCGCGGTATTGACTCGCTACTTATAACGGTGAATAGCTCGTCACTCAGACGCCGAGGTGAGCGGTATGACTTACACAGGCTTCGTAATAACTCATCCAAAAGTCTAAGCGTTCAGGGCCTAGAACAAAGAGCCTAGTGAGAACTAATGTCATTTTTTTGAGGTATCAGAATCAGCCCTTGGGCGTAGTCGACGATGATCTGTAAAGTTAGTTGTAGAGGAGCAAGGCGAGATATGTACGCGAAAAGCCAGCAGTCAAGGACGCTTTGGCATGAAATGACTCAGTACTACCGAGTCAATGGTCTTCTATCGCCCAAAGCAACACGAAACCTTTATCTTGCTATATGCGCTGGCCTTGAATGCACCATCTGCCTAGTGGCATTGTCAATGTTCTTAATCGCCTCCCCTGATTGAGGTTAGAAGCGGAACCCACGATCTCGATACAATACTAAGGTACTTGAACAGCTCTTGGTTGAGTAGTAGAAGAATTAACTACAATCATCGCACCTTGCATACGTTTGTTATTCTAGGGAACGTGTCCCTCACGCTACCAAGAGCACAACCGGCACATACTATAAGCGATAGCATATACTAGGTAGCCATGCAATCGTCATCATAACTTTTATTTTCGTCTATATGCTTTTCCTGTATAAGTCGCAGGGGTGTCGTCTTGCTTTTGTTGCAAGCATCAATTACCAAGCAGTGATATCCTCAACCTCGGCTTCACCAAATGTGCTTGACTTGGTGATTTGTCCAACAGTGGCCTCCTCAGGGGCTGCGCCATCCTTGGACATGATATCAGGCAAGACTTCCTTGAAGAACGCAAGGACATATTTGTTCACCTGCTCGAACTGCAACAAGAAAGCATCGTGACCCTCGGGGCTTTCAATTCGTTCCAGGCGAGCACCGGGAACATGCTTGGCAATTTCCTCTTGCTCGGCAAATGTGAAGAGTCCATCGCTCTCGATTCCTAGAACGAGTGTGGGCTGCTGAATCATAGCTAGCGCATCGGCGATAGTGTCTGCTCGGTTGCGCGACACGTCATGGGTATCCAGCTTGCGAGTCATGGCGATGTAGCAGTTGCTGTCAAATCGCGTCACGAACTTGCGGCCCTGGTATCGCAGGTACGATTGAGCAGAGAAGTAGTGCGACTGCGGCATCTCTCCTCCAGTGAGGCTGTCCTCGCTAGGGCCGTGGAACTGGGGGTCCGCAACATTGTCGGGGATTGCGGGGGATTGGGCAGTCGAGGCAGCATCAGTCGTGCTGTTTTGACGAGAATTTGATCTGCGCTTGACAACATGGCCGTCGTTGTGGATATTGAAATGGGCCTCTGAGGGAGTCGAGGGGCGTGGCCGACCTCCAATGGTTTGGACCTTTGAAGGGTCGGGGATATTGCGTCCGAATCGCGACTCGAAGGAGTTGCGGCTTCGGTATGTAAGAAGAGCAGACATACGCGCCGCACCCAAGCCGGTGGAAGGCGGATCATCGAAAGGATAGTACCCGTCGTCGTACTTAGGGTCAGCGTAGATGCTCTGTCGTTGAGCTTCACCCCAGCTGATGCCCCAAGCGCTGTGTCTGCTCGAGGTGGCGATAGGGACGATACATCGGATGTAGTCCTTGCCAAAGTACGACCACTCAAGTACGAACATACCGCCAAGAGAACCTCCAACAACAGCAGCAAGCTGCTTCACACCTAGGTCATCAAGGATGAGCTTGTGGAGGCTATCAGCCGTTAGTATAAATGGTTCTTTCCCAAACTGTTGATACCAGTATAAGGGTCAAGACTCACTTCACATCATCCCGAATCGTAGTAAGGGGAAACTCGGGCCCATATCGGCCCTTACTGGGATCGTTGTCCTTGGCCGTCACAGGGCTTGCGGTACCATAGGGGCTACCCAGGCTGTTCATGCAGACAATGAAGAACCTTGAGGTGTCGAAAGCTCGACCAGGACCTCCGAGTAGAGGACCCCACCAGTCGCTGACATCGGCGCTTCCAGTGAGCGCATGGCAAATGACCATGGCATTGTTGCCTTCATCGTTGAGCTTGCCGCGAGTTGTATAAGCGACAGGGAGGTTATACAGAGTAACCCCGGACTCGAGAGTGAAATCCGGAACAATCGCTAGCTGCTGCTCAGGAATGAGCGCAGCGAACGGGTTCTCGGGCTGCGATTGCGTTCTTTCTTACAGGTATTCAGCCACTGGTCTTATACATGTAAGGGGAGTCATGGTGTAAATCACGGCAGGTACGCTGAAGGAAACGGTGGAACAAGATGATAAGGGCCGATGATGGGCGTTATTAAATACTGACCATAATGCTTATGAGAATTGCCATTCGTAGCAGTGTTTTCGGCCATAGTTGCAGCTGGCATGGTTGTTTGTGGTTGCTGAAGCGTTCTCACGATAGTCGTGAGAGGTTATACAGAAAAGATCGGACCGGGGTCGCTCCCGGGATGTCCAGGATTGATATTGAAGCCGCTAGACCCCAGAATGACTCAAAATACCGAAAAATTGGATCTAACGGATAGATAAATGCTAGTCAAACGTAGTTTCCAGAACTGTTCACCCAAATGAAGTGATTCAGTACAAGTTTCGGTGGAAAAATCGTTCCTTGCTATGGCGTAATTCTCTTGGTCTCCATGACTGGCTGTGACTCAGCCAATTGCGATGCTCTCTTTCCTGCAAGAAGTGGCCGGCAACGGAGTCACCAGCGCGATCACGTGCAAAGGAAGGAAGCTGCTTAGGAGGTCCGCTTGCTGACTAAGACTAGTAAACAAACCTCTAAAGCACTTGGATTGACGGAAATTGAAAATGATAATGACCAAAGAATATTTCGCGCTTATAGGAATAAGGAATTCTAAGTAGTCTTGGTATTACGCTCATTCAAAGTTCGGAACATATACACGAGGTAAGCTTCGCCAAGTTAAGAAGTGCTGAGTGAGACCAGAGTCCAGATAAGACTAGGACACCTTAGGTAATACGTGCCTTGACTCCCAAGTTGCAGATGGCCCGTGCACAGACCCATCGTCCCTGCCACCGTTGCCAGCGCGCGTTTAGCAATGGCAGCCTCGTTTCCCCAGTAAGGCTGCCAATACGTCGTGACATCCAATTCATGCTTTGGAGCTTCGCTTTGTTCTTTTCCTCCAAACGCCATCGCGACTGGGCTCCCCCGCTGCACGATCAACCGCAGACGTCGCTTATCCCAGTATTATAGAGCGACAGATTATTGCGCGCTACTCTAATCCTCAGCTTTTTTCTTTTCTTTCAAGTCGTTCCCTCGTCAGCTTCGTCGCGACCATCACCTTTCCCCACCCGAAACTCCTTGTCGTCAAAAGTCAGTCTTTCTTATCCGCGCCGCCAGCATTAGCAGCAACAAATGCCACTTTTTCCGTTTCTTCCGAGTCAACCAACTCATTTTCTCTCTCTCAGACCTTACGATTCATAATTCTTTCGCCAACAGCGCAATACTACGCTACCATCTAATGAGATAATCATCGCCCTCGGTTACGACTTTGTTCTCGAGAGCTATGCCTCCAAAACGCAAGAGGAACGATCGTCTTTCGGTTGAAGGAGGTCGATCCTCTCCGCATCGACCTGGAGATACAACGCTTGGACAACACGACCGCGACGAAAGCATGGGACGTGGTCGCGGCAGAGGACCTCGTGGTCCAAACCGACGCGATTCGTCGCAAGGTCACAATCGAGCTCCCCCGAACCATCAACCAAATCCGTCACCAACACAACGACGACCCAGCTCTTCCTCCAATGCGCCGCCGCCACCCCCTCCACCTGCGATCAAGAAACCCGCTTATGTACCACCGCCCATGATACGACCGCCCTCTCCGGTTCGATCCAACTATCGCTACGATAACCTCACGGATGAGAAGATTAGCACTTGGGCTGAGCGCAGTCGGGATGAGATCATTCAACATGGAAAACAGTCGCTGGACGATGTCGACATCACGGAGCTGTCGAGCCTATTCCAGGAGTTCATCCACGCAGTCGTCGAAGCCCGACTACCACCAGCTGATGCGGGTGCTTGTGTCAAGGAAATCCTTGGTGACGAAACGACGGAGATCATTAAGGATTCATACGCGTTCGCTCCCCACACCCTCTTCCTTGACTCCTTGTCCATCGTAATGGATAGTGAGCCCGTCATCTACAGACCGACCCTGCGTGAATTCCTCTTGACAACTGGTGTATCTCTGAATCTAATGCGACAGGTGCTCGATCCTGAAATTCTACAGCAGCTGGGTCTCATCAGGGATAACTTTGTCAAACTAGGAATCAAACAGGCGACAAATCTTCTATACCGACAAGCAAACTATAACCTTCTTCGCGAGGAGACGGAAGGATATTCAAAGCTCATCACCGAGCTGTTCACAACAAGCAGCGTGGCACCACCCCCTCCAGAGATGGCTGAGCAGACATTTGAACGAATCAAGGCTTTGATCGGCACTTTCGACCTTGACGTTGGAAGAGTGCTGGACGTGACTCTTGACGTTGCAGCTGCCGTTCTCATCAAACAGTTCAAGTTCTTTGTCAAATTCCTGCGAGTTAGCTCGTGGTGGCCTCGTTCTCATCTCAAATTCAGCACCGCAGTCTATGTCGGTGGCTTACCTTTGTGGGCCACTCCGGGCTACTCACAATGGACAACGACAGAAGAAGATGAGAAGCTCCTGGGGAAGAAGAAACTGGTCCGGGATGTTGCGTTCTGGGACCGAGCTCGAGAAGTTCACATTGGAGCGTTTTTTGAGCTGGGTGGCCGCCAAGTTGCGGATTCCGACTCTCAGCAACTTACCCTTACCAACGGGGCCAAAGGCGATGATGCAGCCGCCGACATAGAACGACAGTGGGTGCAAGAAACCAAAACACTTCCGCCCCCAGGCAATCGAACAGCCGCACAATTGCTCGGTTTTAAGCTTCGTTTCTACAATTCCGACGCTCGAGATGAATCGGATGTACTTCCTGCAAATCTTCTTTACCTGGCTGCTCTTCTTATCAAGATTGGTTTCATTTCCTTGACCGATCTTTACCCTCACCTCTCGCCAGTCGACGAAGAAATGGAACGAGTGCGTGAGAAGGAGTTGAAAAGGGTTGAAGAGGAAGAAAAATCATCGAAAGGTGGCCCCATGAATGCTCTTCTTATGGCCGGCGTATTGCCCCAAGGTGATGACGACAATCCCAATGGCTCCAACCTCCCTCGGCGAGAGCTTCCTAAAAAGTCCGAAACAGATAACAAAGAAGCTGCAGCAGAGTCGGCAGACAACAAGCCAAAACTACCCGAGCCGTTGGAGCAGAAGGTGGCATTGCTTACCCAGTTGTTGACTATCGGTGCCATCCCTGAATCGTTGTTTATTCTCGGTCGCTTCCCATGGATACCCGAGGTCTTCCCTGAAGTACTCGAGCGAATTCATCGCATTCTTCACCATTGTGTTGACAAGGTTTTCAACGACAGTCGGCCTATCGTGGTCGGTGAAACGGGATGTCCAACGAAGCTCGTTCCCGATTTCGATCAATCCGGACTTCCCAAAGGCAGTGTTCGCCTAAACAGATTGACGACCCGAAAATCTCTTCGATGGCCATTCCCCGACAAGGTCGACACCAACGAGTCGCAGAATTACCGATATTATTGGGACGAATGGGCGGACAACATTCCTGTTTGCCAGACCGTGGATGACATCTTTGCGCTTTGCGGGACGCTACTCAACATTTCCGGTGTCAACATTGGCAAGGACGAAGCTCTTTTGACCAAGCTGGCCAGAATTGGAGCCAAGAGTCTTGCCGAGGATAAGTCAGAACAGAACCTAACCCGCTGGCACGACCTGCTCCGACGACTCTTGATGCCAGCTTTGAGTCATACTAAGGCCAATGCTTCAGCTGTCAACGCGATATGGGAGCTTCTCAGGCAATATCCCATGACTACTCGCTATTCCATGTATGCTGAGTGGTTCGAGGGCCAAATTTCTCGTTTGCCTGCTATGAAAGTTGCTTTTGCGAAGGCGACTTCGGAAACTCGAGGAACCATGAAGCGAGTTTCTCTCACTAACCTGAGTGAGATGGCCAAGCAACTCGCCAAAACCAGCTACTCGTCTCCTGGCATTGTGTTCCGAGTTGCATTCGAGCAGCTTGAGTCCTACCCAAACCTGATTGATGCCTTCGTTGAATGCGCCAAGTACTTCACAGAATTGTCTTATGATGTGCTTGTCTGGTCCTTGATGAGCTCTCTTGGCAAATCGAGGAGTCGCACTCAAGCCGAACACGCTCTCACCACCAGCAAGTGGCTACAAGCTCTGTCGAGATTCTCTGGCAGAGTCTTTCGACGATATACTGTTTTGAACGCTACTCCCGTTCTTAAGTATGTCAACGACCAGCTAATCAAGGGCAATTCTACCGACCTTATCATTCTAAAGGAGCTCATAACTTCGATGGGTGGAATCGTGGATTCGGTCGATTTTACAGATCATCAAATCATGTCGATGGCTGGAGGTGAATATTTGAGACGCCATACTTTAATCCGTGGTCAAGATAAGCGATTCGAGAATATCAAGAGCTCGAAACGTCTCATCCAGGCTTTGACGGACTCTAAGCTTGCTTCGCGACTCCTCATCAACTTGACGCAATATCGACAAGCGGCACTCTTTCAAGTACCCGAAGATGAAGCCCACATCAAGTTTTTGTCCTCGATCATTGATGACTCGCACCGAATCTTGATTCAGTACCTGGACCTACTTTGGAGCAACATGGACACGACTAGCTTCGACGCCCTTGTGCCGTCTATCTCTGAGCTGATTCATTCGTATGGCTTGGATGTTAGTCTAGCATTCTTGATAGGCAGGGCCAGCCTTGCCCATCGCATGTTCCCTTGGAAGCAGAAGAAGGTCGAAGAGACAAAGGAAAAGGTCCAAGCCATCCAGTCTACAGATAAGGAAGGGGACGTTTCCATGTCTGATACTCCCGTTGCCAGTGGTGGCAACGAAACACCCAGCCAAGAGACGCCGCAAGCCGACGAGCAGGTGGGTACTAAAAGCTCATCAGCATTCAATACCTCAACTAATCCGCCACAATCACAGAAGTCGGACGATCCTTCTCTTGTCAGGGCGGCGCTGCAGCCTATTGTAGAAACCATTCAAGATGCTGCTCGCCCTGAGACCTGGCAAAAGATCACCCCAGATCTCTATGTGACCTTCTGGGCTCTTCAGCTAGGAGACCTCTACTGTCCTGACAAGATCTACAGGCAGGAGAAGGAGCGCCTCAGAACTGAGGAGGTTGCTGTTTCTCGAGATCGCAGCGACATGTCAAGACGAGGACAGGAGCGCAAGGTTGAAAAGAGAAAGGAGCTTATGCAGCTCCAGATCGGCCTCTCCGAAGAATGCGGTGAACATCTACTTCGACAAGCAAAGTGGAAATTCTACCTCAGCAAGCAGTTCCAGTCGTCCTTCCCAGAGCCTCGAGCGAAGCCAGACAGCATTTCTGACGCGTTGCTTGAGCAATGTTTTCTCCCCCGTATGCTCCTGTCAAAGGCCGATGCCGAATACACATACAAGTTCATCAAAGCACTCCATGAGTGGAATGCTCCGGGCTTCCAGTTGATGTCGCTATATGACCGTCTTTTCAACGCCAATCGCCTGAGGTCCCTGATCTTCACGTCCACCGTCATAGAAGCAGAGTACCTAGGCCGCTTCTTGAAGCTCGTTTTAGAAGATTTGTCACGGTGGCACAAAAATGCACCCGTTCCTAACGAAAAGGACAAGTCAAAGGACCAGCCCAGGTTGGGTGCATATGAGAAGGAAGGCAAAGGGCCAGGTGATCAACCTCGCCTCGGATTTGCCCTAACTTTTGATGACAATGGAAAGCCATTGACCTTTGTGGAACACGAGCAATTCCGGGATCTGCTCTTCCGCTGGCACAAGAACCTTAACAGTGCACTTCGCTCTTGTCTAGAGGGTACCGAATGGATGCACATTCGAAACGCCATTACAGTGCTCAAGGCCGTACTCGACTTCTTTCCCGCGATCGACTTTATGGCTACCAAGTTTTCTTCTCTTCTTCAAACCATCACCAAGCAAGAAACCGCTGCCAAGCCATCGCCAGATAGCGAGGTTGGTGGACGTGTCGATTTGGCAGTCGCCGCGCAGGGCGCAATGTCAGAACTTCAGAGGAGGAAATCTAAATGGGTAATGGTTCAGGCTTTCCGCCCTGGTGGTGTAAGTTTTTACCTGAGAAGAAACATTTACACATTACTGATGCTTTATAGGCTGGAGCTGCCCAGAACGACACAGACAAGTCCAATTTACGTGCGAACGCACCCGAGTTCAAACCAGGCCCTTCCAAGTAAGTTACTCGCTCCAATCGCGTCACTTCAAGTCTAACATGAGAAGGTCGTCCAGAGGAAAACAAACAGCTGTCGAGGAGGAGGACGGAGAGGTCAAGGATGCCAAGGACACTAAGAATCCAGCAACAGATTCCTCTACAAAAGCTACAGGCCCAGCAAAGGATCTGTTGCCAGCCAAACCAGGATCGTCTCGCGACTCAAACAAACGTGATTCGGCGCCATTAGGACCTCGCTCTTCAAATGCCAACTCTGGAGCTAGCGCTGGTACGAAGCACGACTCTCGGCCAAACACGCTTCCAGAACGCCCACCTCACACCCTCCCAAGTCGACCCGATGTGCCCATTCCCGCACACTATACTCCTGAACGATTTAGCCAACCTCGTGGACATGAGCGTCGCGATGGAAAAGAGCCAAGGGAATCACGCTCTAGAGACTCACGTGAATCCCGGGAACCTCGCGATACTAGGGACCAGCGAGAGCCTAGGGAAGCTCGCGAACCACGAGACCAACGCGATTCCCGGTCTTTTGATCCTGCTCGTCCCGACCGTCCTCGCGACTTCCAGGACCGACGAACACAAGACCACGGCCGAGAATCAGCTCGGCCCGATGGGTCGGCGCGTCGCACTGAGCATGAGCGTGAACGGCCTAGAGACGCTAAAAGCGGCAGAGGTCATGATCATGGTCGTTTGAATGAATCGCCAGCCCCAACTCCTGCGGCACCCGCTGTTGCTTCTGAGGCACCTGAGCCTCATATCAACCCAGAGAGGGCTGCTCTGTTCGCTCAAGATAACGAACGAGGCCGTGCTCCTGACTCCGACCGGCCTAGTAGGGGTCGTAAGAATGCCCCAGTAGAGCCAATGGATACTATCAACCCAGAAAGAGCGGCCTTGATGGGGGGTAGAGATAGCACACCGTCTCGGGGCCCTAGAAATGAGGCACGGGATCACAACTCTCGTGCTCAATCCCCTCGACGAGGCGGGCGCTATGGGCACGAGAGTGGCCAACCAGAAGGTGGTCGCGAAGACCGACATGATCGTAACCATCCTGTGGACCACCGAACTTCTGGGAGAGATCCTCGGGAGCGGTCGCCATTGCCGGGCAACTACCGTGGAGAGAGACCGATAGACCGTGACAGCGAGCGAGCTCCTGCACCTAAGGGCCGTGATGCCTCTGGTTTTCATGGTACCCCTTCTCGCGGCCCAGAACCTGACAACAAAGCGCCTCACCAAGACGATTCATATGGGCGCCTCAATCCTATTCAGAATGTTGCTGATATCCCATACGGACCAAGAGCTCGTGGACGAGGCTCGGCCAGGGGCCATGGAGGACCACAAGCCCTGGCGGGCAGATTTGCTGGCTCTGAGGGCGAACGCCCGCCTACCCCAGATCGAGCTCCCCCTACAGGTCCATCATCAGGCAGAGGGCGACGGGGTAATTTTGAGCAGAACGCTGGGCCTGTCACCCCTTCCAGCACACCTAGTGGTCCGCAAGGCAGAATGAGAAACGTTGGTCCTGGCCAGGGCATGCCTTCTCCCGCATCAACCAATGCAACACCTTCAGGGGTTCACCCAGAACGTCTTGCTCAAATTGGCGCACTGCCTCCTCCGCCTCCACCAGGACCACCACCCCATGGTCACGGCCATAACCACGGCCATGGTCGTCAGTCAATGCCTGGAACCAACACACCAGACCGAGGTCCCAGCTCAGGACCGCGACAAACGCCTGGAAGCTACGCAGGGTCCCCAGCAGCAGATGCCAACGTACCTACAGGGCCAGCTTCTTCCAACGAGCGAGTGCGCAATGGTGGTGGCCGAAGGCAGCTTGCAGGCATCAATAGCACGCTACAACAAGCGCAAACCACCATGTCCGAGGTGAGTCGAAGCAGCAGTGGAAGAAGAAGTCAAGCACGTCAAACACTTGGTGGTTCGGATGCACAAGTGTTGACTGGGGGCTCTCCCACCACTACGCCGGTTCAAGAACGTCAGGATCCCGTCCGGAATGAATCGTCAAGCCGTGCGCCTGCCAATGGAGATGAAAGTTCAGGTCGTAGCGAGCATGACCGAAGTCGGCGCGATCGTGAGAGCCGGTCGAACCGTGCCTCACGTCGAGGTAGCCGTGATCGGGAACGGAGTCCAGGCCGAGAACGAGAGGGCAAGGAACACCGGGAATACCGAGACCGCCGCTCAGGAGCTAGTGAAGGTGGCAGGGAAGAGCGTGAATCTAGACGCTCTACTAGAGATCAGAGTGGTGCGGCACGCGAGCCGATGGGCCCTCCGACCGGTGGAAGAGATCTTGTGCAGGGCCGCGAGGGCCGACATAGAGGCGATGGTCAAGGTGGCCGCACGGGTGAAGATTGGAGCGGCAGTGGCAGTAGCAGAGGAGGTCGCGGAGGACAACGTGAGGGAGGACTACGGCCGGAAGATCGCCGCGACGGTCGAGAGGACCGTGGACGGAAGAGGAGAAGCGAAGAAGGAGTTGGAGGATTATCAAGCGAACGCGAGAAGCGACCCCGACGATAAAAGAACTCAGATTGAAGGAAAGAAAGTCGGCATGTTTTGATTACGGACGAAAGTACGAAAAGGGGGATTCGAGTCTAGTCAATGGATATTCAACCCGCACAGAAGAGGACTACGAATACGACAAAGCAGTCTGATCAAGAACGGGCAGCACAGACAAGTCGCATTTTCGGGGCGTTCATCAGGACTTTTTTCTTATTATGCTCCATTCGACCTTGCATTACAATACACATCTCCTTTACTTCGTTACTACAATTATTATTGCTTTTATCACTCTTGTTACATTGGAGGGCTACACTTGAGCCCCGTCAGCATATCTTAAGTCGGTCTTTGCGAGGCTTCGAACAAATACAACACACAATTACATCAAAATCGCATTGTCATTTTGTCTAAAACTGGTCATGGGAGGTCAGGCGTTCGAACAGTCGGCAAGGCGTACATGGGATGTAGATACCCTTTTGGCAGCTATTTTGCCTATCATTTTGCAAGCGCCATTTGTAAACTAGAGTAAAATATTGGACAACGAGGCTCCTTTAGGCTAGAGAGCAGTCGGTGTTGGTCTATGTAGGATACTGTAGCATGTCTTTGCTGCGTAGCATTGGGAGGAGTTGGGATAGTATCAAGCTCTTGATTACAGTTACGGATCTTTAAGACTGCCACATTCGGTTCAGGTGGTCGGTCCTCTTTCTATCACAAGAGCCACAGAGATGGTAATCTATAACTCGGTAAAATTTCCACCATTTTCAAAGAATCTATAGATTAATGGTATATTTCCACTTGTTGAGGTCTATAATAGGTAGTATATCAAGATTTCCTACAACTCCCCTTAGGTAGAATCCACCCCTTAGTACAGATACCACGAAGTCAAAACTAGAACGCAAAGTTAAACTCCATCTACTTCAGCCCTAAAATAGTTCGTTTCAACATCACGTAAACAGCGATCCTCCCACTTTCCGGACGGCATGTCTTCTTTTTGCCCCTTGCATGACTAAGGCAAGTTGAAAAAACAAAAAGTCATTGTCCACATCATCAACAGCAACAGTGGCGTTCTACTTACTACGCGTTCGGTCCAAGTTAGTTCAGGGGGTTCAGCTCTCCGGAAGCGGGAGACTTGAGACGCTTTACTAACCAAGTTGGATAGTGGCAGGTGTCAAGTTTTTCCATCAAAGGTCTGGAATTAGCTGGACGTGCCTGGGCTTGTGGCTTTGTAGCTATAGGAAAGAGTCTGAATATTCGATGAATGGCAAGAAGGTTGAACGGCTGGCGGAATCACTGTAGAGCAACTCCTCTGTTTGTCTCATCGGTACTTGAGAAATCTGGTTATGCTCACTCGTTGTTGCGCTTCCATCGAGTCAATACATACAAGACAACAAGGAATGTCTCTTCATACATCATGTCCCAAATTGTATTCAATGTGTAAGGTCACTCACATCACGATATTGTTATCATAGTAGGGTTATCAAATCACAAGCGTCAGTGTATGCCATACCAGTAAGCGGTTGAATTGTACTATCAACTACCTCGGGAAACGCTCGTCAAGCAACGTCCTGACGTCTTCCCAGACCAAGAAAAGAAGAGTATACTTTTGGTCGCTATCTGATCATCCTCCTCACCCCATACCTTAATGCTAACTCTATGTACATAGCAACTGACTCCAAACCGACAACAGCGACCTGCTTATTATATCCAGACTGTGAAGGAAATACTGATCGCTCGTACAACTCGTTCAAACTGGGCGACTTCACCACCACGAGCTCCTGCAACAGTCCCTGTTCCCAAGCATGCATCGTGACAAAACACTATTCAGTCCTAGGTCGCCGCTGTCGTAATGCCGTAAAATATAAGTCTGAATCGAAAATTAAGCAGTCGGCGGCTGCCCTCATAACCATGCCGATAGCGCTGTGCAAAGCAACAGTCACTCAGCCCGCTTGTGCCTGTATGTACCGTACCATGATCCCACCAATCGTTGGGGAACGTGCCCTTCCCGTGTAATGTATCCTCCCCTTGAAAATGCCAACGCCTTCCTGGTATCTCGAAATGCAACAAAACCCCCGTAGGTTGTAAAAATGTGAGCCGGAGAAAGTGAGATTCGTGTACTTCATTAGCCTTTGCGGCCTTTTGTCCGCTCGTGTGGAACATCCTTCATTAATCCATTTGCCGTAAACCCTTGGGCTCTCAAGGTTCCGGCTATGGATCGGGGTTGGTTGCGCGTAGGACTTTGGGTGCCTGAATCTTCCTCGAATAGTCGTGGTCGTCTCGCAGTGTGTTGATACTTTCGTGACTAGCGCTTCGGACGTACAATCCCTGCTTAAACGGATCCATTCGCGGGTCGACTTGCAGAGTACTGTTGCGGCTGCCACCTGCACCTCCTGATCCCGGTGAGCCGGCGATGATGCTCATATCAGGCCGCTGAGCGATGCCCGAGGAGCTATCTCGGATACTGGGATCGTCCTGGTAGGCCTCCTGTTCGTTCTGTTGCTTCTTGCGACGGAACCACAAGAACAAGACGAAGGCAGCGGCACCTATAACTGCAACAATAACGCCCACTACGATGCCAACAACTTGGCCAGTATTGAGTCCACTCTTTTCGGTAGTTACGTCAGCACTTTCGCTTGCCGAAGTGCCGGCGGTCTGCTGTGTCGGTGCAACAGTGACCGTCCTGATGGTACCTCCAGCAGTAACAGTCTGCACCAGAGACGTAGGTTCATCGCTTTCAGTAGCTGTGGTGGTCTCTTCCTCCTCCGTTGAGGTCGTGGTTGAGCTCTCGCTCTTAGACGTAGACGTAGACGTCGTCGTCGAGGTCTCTTCTTCTTCTTTGGTCTAAGAATATGGTTAGTGTCCGTCTCAACCCTTATTGATCACATCACCGGATTCCCAGGGTGGAATGTCATGCGTGCTAAGATGAGGCATACAGTTGAGGTTTCTGGCTGGGTGGAGGTGGTCGACTTGGATGATGGTCTCAGTGTCACTGTGTTCTGTACCGTCTCAGTCACCTTGGACACGGCCGCAGTGGTTGGTTTTGCCTGAGTGTTGGGTGTTAAGCCGTGGTATCTTACCAACTGCAAGGGGGTCGAAATGGACTGGGATTATACGAATTGCAGGTGGAAGGCTGGGTGAAAAGACACTTGTCCGGTCATGGCGTGTGCGGCAATCACAACACAAAAGCATAATCATATCACAGGATACTACTTACTTTGGTAGATGAGGCTGAAGGTCCTTGAGTACCAGATGGTTCAATATTGCCGAGAGACACGTATCCGTACAAGCCGTCACCACCGCAGACTTCATCAGGCCATGCGGGGCAAGGAGTGTCGCATTTCGAGTTATCGGATCGTGACGATTTTGAAGGGGCGTAGTTAGAGCACCAACAGAGCTTGTCTTGAGTGATGGCGTAGGCATAATCGTCGATGCAGTAATCGTGACAGAGGCCGTTGGTCTGGTAGATACTCGAGTCTGTAGAATACTGTGTTAGGAACTACAAGATCATGAATCTTGGAGAGATCACATACTCCTGTCGGTTGAGCCAGTATTGAAGCTAGCGCAGTATTCGATGTCCAAGGCCTGGGCCAAGGGAGCCCATGATGATGCTAATAAGAGAAGCACGCCCGCCGATTGGGCGTTCCTACAGAGAGGAAACATGATGATTATGAGTTTGTTCCAAAAACTCAGTCGAGTTCGAGTTAGAGTTTGTTGAGTTGAGGGGAAACGAGAATGACCACTGGTAGGCAGAAGGACAAACTCGTGACCAAACGTAACACACCTTTACCAATGGAGCTGGCAGTAGGAGAGCATGTGAGGTCGGGTGCGACAGAGATGAAGCAGGTTTATCACCACATAACACGGTCGCAGGAAGCTCTCAGATGGTCCAAGCCATACCACGTCGAACGTCGAGGTGTGCAGTACTACCGGCAGGCCTTTCGCGTGAGGAACGTCTCGAAACCGGAGCAAGACAGTCGGTATCGCAAATGGTGATCAGAATCGAGGGAGGTAACACAACCAAACAACTAAGCAGGCTGGTGGTAGAGCAAGTGGCTTCTCGAAGACGGGAAGCAAGCTCGGTAGCGATATCGGTTATGGCGTTTGTTTCGAGCTCGTCAATGACGATGGTGATGTCGAGGTATGGGTGCAATAAACGGTGGAAGTGATTAACAAGAGCTGCAAGTCGAAGCTCGAGCGTTTATCGATGTAGAGTCCCGGCAATCCACGTAAATCCCAACTGTAACGCAAGCGAACGATACGACACGGTCCCAAAACTTCAATTCCAATGATCGTCCCAAGAAAACCCAAAAATCCAAAAATTGCCACGGGAGTAAAAAACGAGAGAAGCAAGCTCCAACCAGCGAAAACGGATACCGTGGGGAGATGAGAGAAGAGGTTGGGGGAGATAGTGAGAGTTATTGGAATGCGTGACTAGAGAGGTGAGGTCGAGAGAAGGAGAGACTCTAGGAGGGAAAGAGGTGTGAAGGAAGCTGCAACTAGTGTGGCCAGATCAGGTAAGAACTATGTAGGTATCTGTACCTAGCACGGTAGTCCCGGGCCCTAGTGGAGGGGCGGCGGCAGCAGCGACCGGGATGGGAAACAGGGAAGACAGAACGAAGACGAGGATGGTCCTTCTAACCAAATCTGACCCGACTTGGAAGAGCTCGGGAATAGCGGCGGAGGAAGGTGCGAGGGAGTAGTCAATAAATTGAATCTTTGATTCCCGTCGAAAAGATAGTCGTATCTTTGAGGCTTGTTACTGTCGATAATTCTTTCAATGATTTCTCCCTGTAGAGATACCCTTGAAGATGAAATGACAAAGAGACCTTGAATAAAGTTGCACTGGAGGTTTCAATACGACCTGGGAGAGAAGCCCTGGGTACGTACCGATCCAGTGTACTGCAGGGGGCGTCGGTCCAAAAAGGAAAGGCTCAACACTCTCAGCTCGAAAGCCAAGGCTGGGCAGACAAAGGAGGCTCCACGCTTGGGACGACCAAGGAGACGACGAGTCGAGATGTGCGCGGGAAGAAGCCGATCCGAGGCCAAGCCTTGAAGAGCGAACGTACTTCCGCTTGAGCGTAAATGAAGGTGGTGGTGGTGGTATTGGGCGTAAAGTGGCCGTTTGTAGCGGCAATAAAGAAAGGAGTGTGAAATGAAGTGGCAGCAGAGGATTACCTAGGCGCCTGTGAGAAGGGAACGAACGATAAGCAGCGAAATGAATGGAATGAAGGACAAGTCAATTGTGCACAGTCAGGATGAACAAGACAAAAGAGAATACAGGAGAGGAACTCGAAGAAATTGACAGAGCCAGAAGAGGCAGAACTGATCGACTTGAGATTGCCTGAGGTAAGCAATTCGCAGGTTGTTGCTGGTCAACGTCAGGTCCCAGTTGAAGCTGTCCACACGCAGTCACTGTGACGAACCCCCTGGCAAAAGATAGTCACTACGCACATACATAACCAGCCCGGTTGCTTTGCCCGGCCAGCAATAATTACTAGATAATCTGATCTGATCTACTGTACGGAGTACTCTCGACTAACAAGCCAAGGCAGCAGGGTGCAAAAGAAAAAATTGAGAAAATAAAAGAAATAAACAATGGACCCTCGTTTCGTTGCTCCCCCCATACAAGAAACTAAAACACGCGGCGCCTGCAGCGTCCTTGGCCTTCATAAGATGCCTGTAGGCTCGGCACTGGGTATGGGGAGCAAATGTCGTCACCACTGAAGGCCCTGGCCAGTGCTGAGAAGCTGTTGGTTCCAGCGTGTTGTGTGTGTTATTGTTTTAGGGAGGAGACTGGTTTTATTGCGGTAGGGTAAAGGGGGGCGTGTCGTGTCATGTCGTGTCGTCGCGCAGGGGCGGCTGAACAAGAGGGAGTGGGATCTGCATGGCCCTGGGCCAGGGGTGCGGGCGGCGATCTTGATAAAAAGGTAGAGGTACCTTGCGGACGCGGAGGGTTGCAAGAGCCCGTCCGACAATCGCAATCGCAATTGCAGGTCTGAGATCCCAAATCTGGTGACATGGTATGGGAAACTTGACTGATCCCTGCAGTCCGTACACCGTATTCACCATTCACACGAGGAAACGTTCTGTTCGGCTTGACATATGACAGTCAACCATCTCATCTACACAATCAATCAATTAATGTTTATTATTGAACAATACTTTTCTCAGCCATGGTCGTCATGTTCCTGGCCAAGAGATGATCTAGACCTGACCCGATAGGATAGACTTGGCCTTTGCTTTTGGCTTGCCGCTACGCGCTTGAAATTGAAATTGGATCCAATACAGACAAGTAGTTATGTACTCGCTCCTCGGCAACTCATTATCCGGATTGGCTTCAGCCCTTGGCAATCTGTCTCTTCACTGTCACTGTCAATCTGTATTTCCTCTGTCTCTTGTCTGTATAATAATCGCTCCAGTCTCCTCCATTGAGGTGCTTTTGTGCTTCCCATGACGATTCGATTATTATTTGAGTGAAAGCAAAAGAAAGTTATAAAAGTGTGTTCGCTGTATTTCCTCCGCATGACGCGTGGATCACGATATTCAAGATAACGACGTGTGACGCTAGAACAAGATTATTGAAACACCGCCGCCTCGAAATCTCGGCGTTTTCTGTCGTTGAAGCTATAATTCGCGCTCCAACCATAGATCTCGGTTATTCAATGACTTGAAGATGGAGGGTCAATCATGGTGACAAAATATCTAGAATACTTATCACCCCTTAATACCAACGTCAAGGTCATCAACTTTTTGTAAACCCCCATGCTCCATCATCTTGTTTTGACTCCACTGTTCCCACTCGCCAAGACGCACGATAGATATCGCGAGGCTAGCGGCTCTCCAAGATGGATCCATTCCTCATTATGTTCTAATTCATTTCTTTTGCCCATTCTTTTCTTTCATCAAGAACAACAGAATGGGCCGTTAATGAGGACATTCGATTTGGTTGCCGTGCATCCCGTTTGATTACAGCTTGACTTTTGGTCTCACTTTCAAAAAGGCGCCAAAACTTAGCCATCGACTACGCCCAACATGGGAGCTCTATTTACACAAAAACCACACTGCACTAGTCCCTGAGCTCGGCGTCGCGCCGTTGGACGTGGCATCGCCCAAGTTAGGAAACGGTGACCTACTGTAACGGGCCATTTCCGGCCCCTTTTGTAAGTTTGGGTTTTAACTCCAAGACGATCCCGCTGCCGGGCCAAGTGGTGGTAGGTGAGAATGTTGTTGTTGTTTGAGGACAATGAGAGCGCGCGCCTTACTCAATCGTTTGATCGACATCAAACTTGGGATGACCCAGCGCGTGAATATTTCGCAATAACGCTCTATGGTCCACATGGAACGAACGGTCAACCAACGGGTTCTTGCTGTACGGTACGGTCCAAGGCAAACCCTTGCTCCGTGGACTTCTGGTTTCAGTCGTTTTGGAGCCGGGCCGCGGGAAGGAGACCGTGACGAGGGAAGGGAACATGGATCATGATGGGATTGCAAGGTTGAGAGTGGGATAAGGTGGAGGTAAACATGATATGTGCGAGACCTTGATCGCTAACTTGGCAAATGTTTTTTTAAAGGACTGCGTATGATCGTGCTAATCATGAGATCGAGTATCGTGCTCCAGAATAAGCATTTTACCACGTTGACAACGGACAGTGACATCTCTTGAATAACCCTTCATCCTTCGCCCAGCCTTGCCCATGTAAATATAGAAGCATAGACCCTCTCCCCGCTCTCGTATAAATTCATCAGATCATGTCCCTTGACAATTTTAAATACAAAAGACGATAGACAATACGCGGAGCGAGTCTCCCTTGCAATCTTCGACGTCACTGATGGAGATCCTCGTGTCTTTTCAACACTCATTGTCGTGTGACAGGACGCCTGCATCTCCAACATTTAGCAAGTAATAATACATCTCTATATCAGCTCAAGCTTTTCCCTCCCTGTCCCTGACCGATTCAAGGTTACAATTTGGCTTGGTGGCTTATTAGCTTACACTTTTTACAGAAAGCAAGTCAAATCAAGGATTGTAACCCTGGACTGCTCTGATTCCGCCTGTTCAGCTGAACACGTACACCTACTGCAGTATACGTACTCTTGAAGAAAGTCAATTAATCGAGGCCAGGCATGCTGACGCGCTAAGAAATATGTCTAATCCCTCTTGAGACGAGGCTGCTGCAGGCTCGGGCTTTACTGTGGGATAATGGCACGATATGGCAAGTGGTTCGTGAAGCTCTTGAAAAAGGTTGGAGTTTGGTGTTGTATGGATCCAATGTTACCCTGAAATCTGGGGCAGCTATAGCAGCCACCTCTTATTAATTTCTACGGCGTAGAGTCAAGATAAAAGTTGGCGCCTGTGTAATAGCTCAGTCAATTATTATCCAGGAACCGTAAACTCTTTAATTTGAATGTCATTGTAAGTGCCAAAAAGGCCTCTACAATTAACAAAAGCGCTTCAAGCACACCCCTCAATCTCACTCTCAGTGTCAGTGTCCGACTTCAATACCATCACCGAGTCTAACACGAACTCCAACTGCCGCCAAGTGCATTCACTGCTACCCCATCTTTGAACACTACTACACCCTCTTTATTCACTGCATTTCCCCAATTGCCCAATGGTGTAGCTAGCTTCCCCTTGTGATCCGATTCTATGCTTACAGTATCGTATTTTGCAGAGGACCCTTGGTTCTGAACACGGGCGTGGCAAAGTCGCTTCGTCATGTCTCAATCTGCGACGCTATTCTCAACCACCTCTCGGCTATGTGCTTGAAGGGTCACGCAAGCGGTGCGTGGGGTGAGTCTGCAGCTTGGAGGTTGGGACGAGTATCATGTTTATGATTCTTGGATAACGGCATGCTATATTCGTGCGTGTTATTATTCTTTGTTTCATATCAGGATCAGTGAGTGTTTTCAGCCTCTTGCATTAAAACGTATGCGACATATTGTAGAATGTGTCGGCATCATCGAGCGTAGAACCGACGCTCTTGTCATCATACAAGTCCTCGCCGCCATATCCGCGATATTACTCTGACCGCTATCATCATGACTACTATGTATCACGCTGTGTAGTTGAGGCTCCGTTGTTAAACCAGGTGCACCTTAGCTTATCGCCAGTGGCACCCTAGAATCCCTCATGATCTATGCCACCATATTCGCACATGTCAGCGAACCCACTCGCCTGTCAACCCCGTGTTGGTGATCCTCGTCTAAGTCTGTCTTGGACATATCCGGCCGCTTCGAGGCAGTGTTACGAAGCACCACGGCTACGGCTGTCTCTGGCCGACGAACCTTGATGCTCTAAACGTTGTGTATCGATACCTCGAGTCTCGTCCTGGGTCTTTTCATGGGCAGTCTTTTACTTTTCATAATCTCAGATTTGGCCAAATAGAGAAATACAGTTTTCTCATGTTGAGACAACATTTTGTAGGCAAATCACGACTTCGATCAGTGTCGCTGTTGGCGTGTTTAGCTGCGCCGCGATACCGGGAGAATGTAACTTCAGGGTCCGCCATCTGCAAGCCGCCCGCCACCAACGGCAGTGGAGTGCTGCGAGTGCATCGTGAGGGTGTAAAGGGCCTAGAACGAACCATTCTTCTCTACGCTCTACCGGAGGTTTTGTGCAGGCGAGACGGCAGTATTCCGAACAGCTTCGTCTGCCATGTCATTCAATCATCCATGCTATGATAGTATTTTTACTTTTTGTACTTTCTTGTCTATGTACATTATCTATTGCGTCAATTCATCCTTCACACACTGTTTGAGCCGTATATGGGTATAGTGAACGCCGAGACACAACTCGTCGGGAGTAGGTGCTGCCATTCTTTTGTTGTATGACCGCAGGACATTTTTTAGTCAGTAAGCTCGGTTGGGTAGTTTGCTTTATTCGTTGGGGTTGCTTGTGCCTTTCAATATGCACGTCGTGTCGTCTTTCGGCCGTCATTGCACTCATCCCAGGTGCATTGAGTTTCCCGAACGCAAAGCTAGTCAGACTTAATCGACTTGGTGGAAGCGGCTACGATCTTAATAATGGAGAAGGGGACGAGATCGGGGACCTCGATTCGCGTGTGGCTTTGATGTGAGAAGGTCTGGCCAGATACAAAGGCCCGACTATGTCTAAAATGACATTGTACTGTCAAACAAAGTTTTCTCTTTGGCTGCATCTGGCAGTTTGATGAACACTCCAACAGCCATGATCAAAGCAAAGTATAGGGTAAGTAAAATACCTTATGATGGAATGCTTTGTCATCCTTGTCTTGCCTTGTCTCATCTTGGGTTGACCACTCATGGTCGTCAGCTGCAGCAGGTGCAACCGCAAGGTGGCCCAAGCTCCTGCCAGTCGATGTCATCTTGCCTTGGCTTTGGCTGCGTGATCCATGAGCTTCGCTTCATCAGCCTCGTCAACAACAACATCGAATATTGATCTACCTCCACCCGACAATACCCATTTTGCACGATCTATCAAATACTTACATCGGTAGCTGCCGATACTCCTCCGGTTTCACCACCGATATTTCGATGTGACTGGCCGACCGTAAGGTCCCTCCCGGCCCCTCCGGCTCCCACCTCCGCCATCCTCAGTCCGCTACGATGGCGATTCCAGGCTTTCGTGGACTTTCGAGTCCTATGAACCGCTCTCGACGCTTGCCACTGTTGTTTGGAGCTACTGCCTTCTTCATAATGTGCCTCTTCTACCTCATCCTATCGATCGCGCCTTGTATAGTTTACGGGAACTGCTACCGTGGTTATTCAAGTGCTTACAGCTTCGATGCTGACTTGGCTCATAATCCGGCTTGGATGGCCGACATTCCCGACGATGTACCCCTTTCGAGCCTCAGTATACCCGGTACACACGATACTATGACCTACGAGATTGGTACCGAGGTTCTACAATGCCAGAACTGGAACCTCACCACACAGCTAGAAGCGGGCATCCGCTATTTCGACATCCGCGCTCGTGTGCGCGACGATGAATTACACATATACCATGCCAACGGCTATACTGGCTTCAGTTTCGAGGATGTTCTTGGCTATATGACGGAGTTCTTGGATAGTAATCCTTCTGAAACCATTGTAATGCGTCTTAAGCAAGAGGGCAATGGCATTGGCGACAACAACACATTGTCGTTTGAGTCCGCCTTCAACCGATATCCTCTAGGAGATCGACGATATAACTACAATGCTTCAGACCCTCTACCAACTCTCGGCAGTCTTCGCTCCAAGATTTTTGTCCTCCAAAATTTCCCAGCCAGGCATGGGACGTATGGCCCCAAATGGGAGGGAAGACAGATGATTCTGGAAGATGTATGGATCATTCCGGATATATACCACCTCTCGGAGAAGTGGACTGCTATACGCGACGCTCTCGAGCTCGCAGCAACAGCAGCACTTGACAACAAAGTCCTCTATCTCGCACACATCTCGGCTTCTGTGGGTGTCCTGCCAATCGAAGCGGCGGCCGGACCAATGAACCGCACTGTTACTGGGATGAATGATATGACGGGCCAATGGATCAAGGACTTTGAAGATAACCCGGATACAAGTCGGACTGGAATTGTCATTATCGACTTCCCGGGCCGAAAGTTCATTGAGGCCATCCTTCGGTGGAACAAGTCATTGACCAAGAAGAATGCACAACCCCGTCGTTGGTCAATGTCAAGCTTTCTCAGCTGAGACTTGGTTAACCTTGACTCGTCCACTCGCTTCTCCACGGATACCCCACACCATACGTGTAACTAAACATCCTCTAATTTACAGCCGTTAGCTCCGCTGAACAAAGACCAACAGTTGGGCAAATCAAATTGTTTTCAAGTCATTTCGCGCCGCAAAGAAGAATAACCAAAATGAAGATTTTCGCTTGACCCCCGCTGATCAATTCCTTGTAGTGCCCCTGCATTTGACGTGGAGCCTGTGGCGTCCGGATGCGTTTCATCAAAGAACAAGCACGGCGCAGTTATTGAGTGAAAAAGATAAGATCGTCAGGGACAGAAACACCAAAAACCAAGGAAGTGTCCAGTACAGTACAGTGCACGCTTTCAGTTTGTGCCATGTCGTGTCCACCCTGTTCCGATTTCTATCCGTTCAATCACCGATAATTCCGGACCCGGTACCCGTGATAGATTCCTTGGCACCCCCGGCCTGAGTCCGAATGCGTTGTCCTGTGCTGCAGACCGTTTTGTTGGACATGACGTTTAGGACTGCTCTTCGTGGATCGACATAATCGTGATGGGACGTTGATGGAGTAATACGTTGGCAAGCTCAAATTACATTGACATTTACAGTATGTTAAGCGAATGATCTGATCTACATACATCTGAAAAGCAATCAATTATCCTGGTCACTACATGCATTTAATCTCGAAAATGTAACCAAGTTGGGAAGTGAGAAGTGATAGAACCAAAGAAGTCAGCAATATCGAGATTGAATCATTGAGAGGCGGAATCATATTCTTTCTTTTCACCGTATCCTACGTAAGCCACGTAGGGTAGCATCTTGGGCACATAGATACAACTCCCCAAAGGACATGATACATACAGATCCAAATCAAATGTGCATTTCCCATTCAACACCTCCCTAAAAGCTTCCAAAATGCTGAAGCAAATATGCCAAAAAAGCAAACAATGTAGTCGAGGTATCCTGTCCTGCACCCTAAACACCCTGCAAAACAAATAACAATTCCGGTCCTATGCAACAAACCATGCATTTCTTTTGTTCAATTCCCTAAGTATCACGTAAAACGCGTGGGACTCGGGCTGTTCTCACGGCTTAGAGTCTCAAAGCTATTCACCATAGCTAGGACACGCGTTCGTGCCCTCTCTCGTGTAAGAGGAACAGCCTGTGCCTCCATAACGACGCCTGAGGACCGATGGCCCGTGTCGTCCGTTGAGTGAGAGAAGCGAGGCTCTAGCGCATCGAGGTCGAGGTGGTGAAGGAAGCCGCCGACTGAGTTGTTTGAGTCGCCGCGCATGTGTCTTCTAGAGTGGGGTGGTCGGTTGGGAGAGGGCGAAGGGGGTGGTGAAGGTGATGGAGAGGGAGACGGTGAGGGTGAGTGGCGGTGGAAGAGAGGATGGATAGGTTGGAGGTGTGAGGGTTTTGGTTGTTGTAGTGTTGATATGTCAGGTTGCTGCTGTTGTTCTTGTGATGGAGGTTGGGGTCGTGATTGTGGTTGATCTCGCTTTCGAGGCTCATCCTCTTCCCTTTGTTGTGTTTGTCGAGATTGCTCTTCCGCACGACGTTGCTCCTCGACACGCTCCTCCTCTCGTAGTTGTTGTTTCTCGTCATCATGTGGTCGCTTCTCGTTGAAGACTTCATGGTCCTCGTCATCAACAAGTCGTTGCTTCTCAGCAAACTTCTCATCCATCTCCTCCTCCTCTCTTCGAGGCTCCTCCACAGTTCGTAGAGTGGGACGCTCATAACCACGCTCCACATGCTTCCCTCGAATACTGTCACCTCTCGATGGCTGGCTCTCGTTATCAGGATCAACTAGCTCAGCCGCCTGCGGTTCCATGGGCACCTCATCCTCGCGGTCACTCCCCTCTTCATTACCGTTCACGACCCTGAGTCGCTCTCGAGGCACCGTAAACATAACCTGCACCAGTCGCTGCTCTACCGCTTTCTCAATGTCCCAGTCAGATTCAGTTCCGGGCTCTGGTCCTGATGCTCCAGACATCATCGGATGTCGCGATATGTTATCGACACCCTCCCAGTCCTGTCGGCCTTGCTTCCGCCTAAGAAGCTCGCCGCGCAGACCAACCAGGCCGGGCTCGTAGTCGCCGGTCACAGGCTCCTGATCAAACGAACGTCGAATTCCAGACATGTCTTCGCGAGAGGATGTCGGGGTACTAGCCCCTGAAAAGACTCGCCTAAGAGAGCCCAGCCATCCTCGACGTGGCTTTGACTTGGATGGCGACGAAGGCCCATCATCCTCGTATATAGGGGCGCGATCACCCATAAGGAGCGCAGGACCTTCGGCTTGAAGAGCGCCAAACGATGAACGTGCTGTGTTGTAGCTACTAGATGATGAACTGCCAGGCTTGGGGTGTTCGCCACCAGTTGCCAGGAAAGCGGGAGCCAGGGGGTTGAGTTGTCGTGCTTTAGCCTTGATACTCTCTGCTGCGCTTCGTGCCGATTCGGACAAGTTAGATCCGCTTCGAGACTCATCATCCCGCAAAGCAGCCGAGCGGTTCGAGTTGTGTCGTGTTGGTGAGCTACGGCCCTGGCTATGACCCAGACTTCCTTGATTCTGGCTTCGCCGACTGTTCATACGCGCAGGTAATCCCTCCGTGCTATCGAGGCTGTGGGAATTTTTGTGCTGGCTTCGGCGGCTATTCATACGTGCGAGTAACCCTTCCGCAGCATCGACCTCAGTCACCCAGTCTTGAACCTCAGGATCATGTCGTGGGTTCTCAGGGCTAGGTGTCGCCGATCCTCGATTGCCTCCTCCAGGAGTCAGGCATATGGGATGAGGTACATTGTTCGGGCCTGTAGCCGTCACTGGAGTCTGGAAAGGATCTGAAGGAACCTCGGATGTGGGTGTTGGAACATGGTCGTACAAGCCTTGGTTGTGGTAGTTTTCTTCTTCATCGTCCTCGTAGATCGGGTGGATGGGGCCTGGGAAGCTTCCTGGTCGAGGCCCCGTAGGCACATAACCTCCGCGTGATGGTCTCGCCATGGATTTGTTTGGGATATGAAGTCCGGGCAGTCCACCTCGAGCGCCTCTCATCTGTTCGTAACCGAGAGATCGGTCGCCAGCGTAAGGGTCACCGCCACCATAATAAGGAGCACTATCAAGTCCCCAGGGGTCGTTTTCCTCCATCATCTCGGGATATCCATTATTGTAGTAATTGGGATCTTGAGACAGTGCCCTAACCGCTTCGTCACGGTTGCTGCGATGTCGCTTCCGCCTCTTGTACCAGCATAGAGCAGCAATGATAATGCCGATTAAGGCGGCAATACCAAAGCCCAGACCTAGACCAAGGCCGAGGCGCTTCGAATTAGATCCTTTACCATCGTCCTTGGGGGCCCTGTCGTCCCCATCGTCTGAGGACGAGCCGGCGAGGGGGTTCGTGTAGCTAGATCCCCATTCTCCGGAAGTAATGTTGTAGAAGCGTAGTGTCCCTGATGAGGCTTGACGCTTGGCCATGCGACGTGAGGAAGAAGAGCTAGAAGAAGACTCCCACCCCCCGTAGACCATTAACACGTTGCCTGGTAAAACTGCAGCGCCATGACCGTAGAGCCCAAACATATCAGGTTGTGCGTCCGGAATCTTCCACTGCCATCCGCTATAGATCTCGCTCATCTCGAGGATAGCAAGTTGTGGTTCGGCAGGGGTATTAACATCACCGACCCAACCTCCAAGAACAACGATGGAGCTTCCATCTTCACTCAGAGTGGCAGTATGCCCAGAACGACTGTAGACGTTATCCGGAGTGTCCTTTGTGCTCCTGCGATTAGCCTGGGAGCTTGTGTCCTTGATGGCAAGATCCGACTTTGGTAGGTCAACGTTTGGGGCCTGAATGTTCACGTAACTCCAGGACTCGGCGGGCAGGTTCCATACGGCAACAGTGCTCATGTTGATAAAGGCCGTTTCGGTATGACCGCCTAATAGCACATAACTCACCTGCTGCGTCACGACGCCAGACTTGTTGGTCATCGAGGGCGTCAAACCAGTCAGAGTAAAGCCAGCAATAGGTGTTCGTGGTCCGCCACTGGGCGCTACGCTCATATTATAAGCTGTATAGGCGTCTCTCTCTGTAGGCGCGAGCCTCAGCATCGATTTAGTGTAATTGGCATCGCTCTGCCAGTCCGTTGTATCGTCAGACTCGGGGGTAGCGCACATGCCACCATAGGTATAAAGAGTCGGTTGATCCATCTTTGGGGCCAGACTAGAAGAAAAGGCAACAGTGCCGCCAAGGAAGTAAGGAGCACGACGACGATCGTCGCCGTTCTTAAGACCTCGACGATACCAACCCTGTTCATCCTCATAATCAAAGCTCCAGACGTCACCACTTCCTTCCTTGCAGTCACCTGCGTACACAAGTACCGAACCATTGGCCGTTCTCGCAGCACCAAAGGCAGTGCTCTTAGATGCCTTGCTGAGAAAAGGTAGCGTGTTTTTACCTGCTGGGCGATCGAGGCTGACCTCGTTTGCATCGACGCTGGTTGAAAAGTTGAGGGATCGAAATTCGACTCCGCCTGAGGCTGTTTGTCGGAAGATGTAGGCCAGATCTGAAGCAGTGCATGGTACGCTGCCATCGACGCAAGTTGGATCGGGCATAAGAATCTCCGTAGGCACGTATGGAAAAGAGTGCGCGGTGGCAGGTGAGGCGAGAAGAAGGATGGCTGTGACGAGAAGGAGGAGAGTAGTAGTAATAGTCATTGTTGGTTTGTAGGATGCCGGCCGCGGGCCACTGGAGCTGGTTGTTGAAGCCATTGCGGATTGTGTGGTGTTGAGGTGCTTTAGCTGATGTGGTGGGTGTTGTCGCTATTCAAGCGTGGATTTCTCGCCGACGATATTGCTTAGCTCTCATACCATCATTGTCATCGCCGGTAGCTCGAGAGCTGGTGATATCTCGTTGCCGTTCCTCACTCCTCCTACTCGATTTTGTTTGATGTCTAGATGTTGTAGTGTGAAAGTGCGCCTGCGCTATCGTACGTGGTCTGGTGATCGACAGTCGCTCTTGCTAGCAACGGAATGTCCAAGGGTCTCTGCGCAATGTCTCGGGCCTCAAAGTGTGCTTGTCAAGACTTGGAGATTGGTCGACCTGTCAGTGGGCTGAAGGTCTCGAAGATAGGCCGCTGATGGGTCGTTGTCCAGGTTTAGATTGGATGTAGAACAAGAGGAAGCAGAGATTCGAGTCAAGAAGGGACGAAAGAGCCACGCAAGCACACCAAAGAACCAAGAGGAAGAGTATGTACGGACAGGGATGGGGAGGTTTGCTACTGCGAGCACCTGGGGTTAAGACGTCCCGTATCCCACTTGGCACAATCACACCAAGAAAGAAGTTGTGCGAGTAGGTTTCCGTCCTGTCAATGGCTAGTTCGAGATCGATAGCTCCATTTACGAGAGCAAGAGAGCGAGTTGCTGCATTCTGCTTGGTCCGATGAGAGTTCGGAAGGCGATTGTTTATCCCCGTTGGCACGACGACTTCCAAGCTTTCCTACGATGGTGGGGCCGATAATGGAGGGCGCTCGAGAACCTTGCTTAGACAGGCGGGAAGAGGACATGGGTCAGACGCTATCACATGTGGGGAGGCGCCACAAACAAGGATTACTGGCTGGACTGAACTGAATAGGCAGTATGTTATTATCGCTCTTCTTATAATAGCCAATGAATCAACTGAACTACAGACGTCTCCGTTGCGCTGCTTTCGCTCACCTGCATGTGGGCTTAATGGTAATGGACGATAGCGGCCGGTTTTGGCTATAAATGTGGCTGCCGCTATCCGCTTCCCGGCAAGTGGAGGTCTGTTGTTAACCCTGATTCCGTCTGCGAACTCACCCCAACAACCACATGCGCTCGTAAGCCTTCTTCTCTGTCAATGTCAGTGTCAAATGTCTCGGTTTCCCGTCTCTCCTCCTTGCATTGTCCTCTTTGTTCCATGTCTCAGGTGCCACTAATAGCTCGCTTTCCAGTATAAGTTATCTTACAGCTATCAACAACCCGACTGCGGATTACCAGGTGAAAACAGCTAATTGTGGTGCTTGTGGAGAGGCAGCTAAAAACCGATCATACTAATGTAAGCTTGGCAAGCCATGTTAGTTGCTCAATCAACAATCAGCCAAACCTTGGTCTTCAACACGATAGAGGATATATCGGGCTTGAACAGCCATTGGATTCAATACAAACCAGGAAAGAGGCTTTGATGAATCACTGATTTATGTTTTGTAGACGACGGTGTATGCATTAGCATTAGATTTCATTAACTGTATAACTAACTACTGATCAAATAATAACCGCTCATGACGCCTCATAGGTCAATGAATCCGTAAAAGGGTCATGGCGCAGTCTCGTAACATACCCATCCAGACTAAATGAAACCACACACACTCCATCCTCATCAAAATAACACAGCCTGATAGCCGGCATGTGTTTGGGTATCACACAGACAAATCTATCCCTTCTCAAGTTATTCGATAAACAATCGGGATGTTCACCTGACTTCAGGATAGATGCTACAATAACTAGGACATATTTAGAAGAGTCTAGTAGTAGATCTTCTCACTCCAAATCGGAGGTCGGGCACCCTCCGTGTCCCACTCGATGTGGTTCTTGTCGTTCAGGGTGCAACCTTCGTCTGAAATGGGGATCACTTTGCTGGTGTTGAACACCTCCTGCTTCGAGACACCAGCAGGATCCTCAGGAATCCACAGAACGGGCGTCTGGCTTGTGACTGATGGTGGGAAGTAGGCGTCTCTCTCAACCTCCTCAGAGTACTGCCCATCAAGTCCCACATGGCGCTCATGCGGCACCAGCTGGCGCATGGTTTCGTAGTCGGCATAGATCCATGGCTTGAGCCACTTCACGAAGAAGTTGCCCTTCTTCTGTACACTGCCTGAGCCACCTGGCACCAGCTTGCCAGCAACCTTGCCGACGCCGTTGGAGGCACCCTCACCATTGTGAGCGTGTCCATCCTCCAGCTCAGAGCCTTGCTGACTGCTCTGAATCCTCTCCTCTTCAACCTCAAGCGAGCGGGGGAGGCTGTAGAGCAGAGGGTTCAAGGCCTTGGCCAGAGCAATATGGAACAAGATAGTAAAAACAAGGAAGGCAGCCATCAGGACAGCAGGGCCCGGTGCCTTGGAAATGATGAACATGCCAACAAGGCAGATCTCAGCGAGATAGACACCCACGAAGAGCTGCTTGAGAGCTCGGGGGTAGATCAAACCGCGGGTGTCAATCTTGGTCTCGGTGACGAACAGGATGTTGTAACGGTACGCAAGGTAGAACAAGCCCATACCAAGGGTCGACCAGAAGAGCATGAGAGGTGCGATAACAGAGTAAACAATGCCTAAACATGGTTAGTCAAGAGACTTAACAAATTCATCAGACGACGACTTACTGATAACAGCAATGTTGGTGTAAACGGGCATAAGACTTCCCCAGCTGAGGGCACTGAGAGTTGTCCACTTGTTATACATGGATCGTGGAGTGCTAGTGAGAAACTTGTACATGAGGTTGAAGATGACGCAGCCAATAACCTGAGTCAGCACGCTGGTGGCAATGGTGAGACCCTGAACAATGAAATAGGCGATGTAGAAGTTGGATGCAGTAGGGATCGATTGTGAAAGCATGGTGAAGACTTGGCTGGGGTCTTTAACAATCGTTGCAATGGATACAACGAAACTGTTAGCGAGTGTCTGGACCAGGAATACCTGGAGAACCTGGAAGACGAAGTAGGCATTTTGCGTGAAGAGCTCAGCTTGTGACAAAGAAACACAGCCGGCCTGCTTAGCACAAATGCGCATGAAGACTGGTACCAACGACATGAGGATAGAGAGGGCAACGGAAGGCAGAAGACCGGAAACAACACCAAGAATGACCTAGAGGAATGGTTAGCTGAATTGGATGAGACAGGAAAAAGTTTATACGTACGCTGGGGATATCCGCGATCCACGTGAGACCAGGAAGAGTTTTGATGGTGTTGACCTGAGCAATGATACCGACAACAGCCACAGGAATAGCCCAGAAGATGATAAGAGCCGTAATGATGCCGAATATAACATATCTGCGGATGACGATCTGCCACCAAGGGAAGTTAAGACTCTTCCACACGACTTCGTCGGGCTTGACGCCAATATATCGGGGTGCCATGTGAAGAGCATGGTGATGAGTGGTGGTCTGGAAAGCAGCCTGGGCATCAGATTGGGTGAAGAACTCGACGAAGACAGCAGAGTGCTTCTGGTAGTTGCCAGCAAGCCAGTCAGCCTGAGCGTTGTCGGCCTTGGGAATAAGGGTTCTGAGCTCCTCACGACCCCATTCAATGGTGTCAACCTTCTTGCCAATAAGTCCCAGAGGGCCTGTGCGGTGGCTAGGTCGCTTCTTGTCAGGAATCCAGCGGGCGGCAAAGTTTCCGGACTCAGGGTCAGATGGGGCAGAAGCAACCTTTTGGGCCTCGGGATCAGACTTCTTCATAGACTTGATGCGTTCCTTGTTGACCAACTTAAGTAGCTTCACCTCTCCCTTTTCGAGCTTCATAGCAGCATCATCGCGTTCCTCAATGATCTTGTCCAAGTCCTTGGTGTCACCAGGAATCCAAACATTCTTGACTGAATCGTTAAAGAGCGAGCGGATGCGGGCTTCATCCTGATATTCTTTTGGCACCGAGGTGAAAAGGACAGTTCGAGATGAGATGCGCTTAGCATACTGGGGAGTGAGAAGGAAGGCCTGTCGCACGCTGATGTAGAAGATACATTCGCGCATGATGGTGTAGATAACGAAGCCATAGACGAGCCAGGCAATGAAACAGTGAGCATACAGCCTGTTCCTCTGCTTAGAATCCTCAATCTTAATGTTACTGTAGGACAGAATCTCAAGCTGGGTCATTCCGTTGCCGCCCGTGGCGTTGACTGGGAAGAGAACGGGCCATGTGAGGCAAAGACTCACGAAGCAGATGGTGAAGCAAATGCGAAGGAATCGGATAAAAAGATAGGAATCGAGACTCTGGTGCTGCAGGGCGTAGGCATCGGGAAGCTTCCAAAAAGTCCCAAACCATTTGAAAAGGCCGCTGGGCAATTGAGGGCTTCGTTCATGTTCGCGCAAAGAGCCCAAATATGTCCTGGGCGCATAGAAACGCCTATTGGATAGACGAAAGAGAAGGAACAGAACGATATAGATCGCTGATGTTACCAGGACGGGAACAAGAGTCGATATCATGCCCGACAAGGACTTGGGCTTTGTATCTCTCGCATCGCCCGAATTAGGGTCAGGGAGGTTTTTCTCCAACCAGCTGATAAAATTCCCCATGATGGTGACTTTTTAGAATCTTTATCGAGACCTGGTCTAAGTTAGTATGGAAATTAATAAGATATTAGGAGAATTATCCCAATCTTAGGACAATGTTATCCCAATCTTGGGATGGTATTCTCTTTCTCTCTTCTGTCTCACCTACCTGGCTCGAAACCTCAATGTGATCTCCTTCTGTATCTCAATTCTGGGACCGCGTGTCCGGGTCGTGGCCCTGGGTTTGGGCGATTATGAATTGTTGGCTCTCGATTCGATTAGTTCGAGGATGTTGAAAATGGTAAAAGTTGAAGTGATTAGAAAAATATTGAAGGACTAAGCCGACGCGGCTGGTCGTCACTGGCGTTATCTTAGCTACAGCAAGGTTGGGAAGCTGCAGTGGAAGGAGCCGTTGGCGGGGCGGGCAGGTGGCAGATAGATTAAACTCGAAAGGCAGGCGCGTTCCAAGGTGCAGCTGCCCACTGTTGCAACCGAATTGGGAGCGATAAATGGCGAGACGTTGAAACGAAAAATGGCGGCCGGGGGCTTGCTATATGTAATTAAATATGAGGTATCCAGTCATTAAGATAAGGTAGAGAAAAGCTGGTTTTACCACAGAGGTTGGCCAACGTACGCGCACTACTGCGGTAGCTCAGCTCAGGTTGTCAGGGGGTGTGGATGGAGGAGGCTTGTGCGACGAAAGCTTAGTAGCACTAACTAAAATGGCCCCCCTTAATCAAGGTGAAGTCATGTCTTAGCCCAGTTCCTGTGATTTGAAAAGAAAGAAAACCTACATACTCAGGGGCAGTACGCGTCTCAAATTGAACACAGATTTTTAACAATTGCGGACAATGTTTTGTCTATTCTATGGCTTTTCTTGTCTATCAGTCAGTCATTGTCAAAACAACACTGACCATGAGATATCACTACAGCCTACAGGTGTGTGATGCCATCCAATGCATCAATGTCAGACAAGGTGGTTGACAAGCTGGCATGGCATGGCACAAGGTGCTGATGTCTACGTCACGACGTAGCGCCGAGACGCACGCTCATCGTCAAGTCCCTGGAACAACTCCCTCTAAGGAAACAGACAAATCCTGGTTTGGGCCTAGATCGACACTGGCCAAATGGCTTTTGGTGCGCGCATCAGCGGTAATTGAAATGGATGGTGGGTGCAGGTGGCTGATTGACGTTGGTCCAGGCCAGGCCCCTGGTAGTCTAAATGGAACCACCGAAAAACAAACCCCGGCCCAGCTGGCCTTCGATCACTGTAAGTTGTTAGGCCACCGCTGTCATCGGCAGCGTAACTCAGGTATGGGCATATTGCATATTCCCTGGACGATAACGCGGCAACAGTGAAACAGGTAAAGTTTGCCATGCGCACGCGTTCATCCAATCCATTCATTATGAAACGAATGGTCAGGTCACCTCAGGCAATACGAAAATGATACTCCAAAACGAGACCCTGTCTCCGAAAGGAAAAAAAAAAAAGCATCGTTCCCCTGTAACCCTAACTCTAAATTCTGAATCTCAAAGACTCAAATCAACCGCAAACGCGATGCGACCCCAAGGAAAGGGTCTGCGAATCCTCTCCCTCCTCGCGGCTCCTCTCATTTCATCTCGGCTGTTGAAGCTTGGCTACGGGACGGGACCCAGCGGGCTTCTACCACGTCGTTACGACGCTGCGCTACTGTAAATAGTCACACTAACTAAGGGCTTTGGTGCTGCGGTGCATGCCTCAGTTCATGATGGACGGGCAAAACCGACAGACAGGGGCAAAGACATGAGGCAGCCAGACAGACAGAATTTGGGCTGTAACAGGGTGAGCCTCTCTCTCTGACATTGGCCTTGTCAGGCTGCAAATCCACCGAGGTTCTACCACAGAGTTTAGAGTCTAGACCAGGCCATTGTGGCTCTTCGCTATCATCGCCTTGATCTAGGCCATACAATAACGTCTTGATACTGTCGAGTTCAGCTTGTGTCGTCGATTTTACCCTCTGTCCCTCTCTATCTGAGAGCGGCACAGCCACGATGCTCTCCCGTCGAGCATGGACGGAACAGCTTGACAGGGATCACTCCATCTGGATGTGTGATGTCAGGATGCATCCATACATCCCTCCATCACCATTATCATTCGAACCCAAGCGCACGACACGCAGACACTTGCACGTCCTCCTTCTCTCGAGAGTCATTGAATCAACCCTAGCGACGATCCAGATCGGAATGTTAATTGTCTCCCCTTTTAGGATCTGCCAAGGCTGTATCCCTTGGCCGTCTTTGAAACCATCTAAACTCATTTCGTGGCGCTACCATTCTACTCATCATTTGGATGAATGACTCTCGTCCCTTTCACTCGGAAGCATCAATCCCGTCTTGACGCCGCCTTTTGACGCCAATGACATCAACAAGTCAAGTTAGTCTGTTTTTCTCCCGATCTCCAAATTAAATCAGTCACCCCATAACGGCAGCTTCACGTCGATCTGGTTTGGTAGTCGTGGTCATTTGGCTCACGACTACTCTCTAAACTGCATCTTGTTTTATTTACTCTTGTCAATTTCCTTTAGACTATCGCGCTACTGTTTATCGAGGAAAGGAAGCTCCAGTTATGGCCCCTGTCTTGATCATTCTACCCTCCCTTGGCCCTTTAGTCCCTCCAGGTTGATGCCCATCGATATCTTCAACGACATCATGACTTTTCTCACCGCTTGGCCTGCGAAATGAGCTTTGTGAACCCTTTGCCTCCTGGGTAGTCTATGTTGATTACTGAGTGAGGATGGAAAGGTATCCATCATGCAACCCAAAGAACCCCAGTCCATTCCGACAGGCTAGACCCTCCCCAGATCCCACGCGCCAGTCTGTTCTTGGAACTAGCGCTTGGAGGATGATGCTGGTTCAGCTGAGATGGTCTGCTCTGGCGTCAACCTCGAAAACTGGCACTGGTCACCCTTCGGCCGAGGTAATTTCATCTTGTCGCATCACCCCTCAAAACGTCGTGATTGGACCAATAAGACCTTGTCGGTTGTGAATTGATTGAATTCTCTCCTGGCTCCCTGACATTCATTCAATTGAGTGTGGGTAACATCCCACATGCCGTTGCCGCAAACGTCGCCTAACAAAGCATGTTACGGCTTCACCAGATTGGTATTCCACAGTTGCAAAGGCGTTTATTATGACGAGCGTTGTGCCTGTTTGTAACCTTCTGTAACCCTCTGTAACCGCTTGCACAAACTGGCTGAGACCATGAGGCCTCTTGACTGCGGATAACCATTGTTCATTGCACATGTGCAGTCACGTGTGTACTACAACCGTCGGCTGAAGTCCCTGGCAGCAAACGAAGAATCTGAATGCCGGCATCTAGGTTTCACCTTGTGGTGGCTTTGGTCAAACATTCCTGATCCTCAAAGCATTGTTAACCCCCTATTGTCATAACGTATGTGGCCAGAAGAGAGGTGTTGACGAGTAATAGATTGCTATAGAGTGAGTATCAAGATACATGGTATCAATTCAGCGACAAATGCGTACGTTTTCCTTGGAGGATCCTAAGAAAAGCATTCCTAAAGAACAAGAGTAAAGAAAAGGCGAGTTCCTGGTGCACACGAGGCGGAGATGCCTTCCACGTACCACGATGGCCAGCTGTCTGTAATTCTGTGAGAGGTGTAGACCGTTGTAGCAGTTTGATGAGTTGATGTGATGTGATAGAAAGCAACGCGCCTCCTCTAGAAGCAAACTGGCATATGCATATTTTATGGTCTTTTGAATCACATTTTCTTTTAGTGGGTTGAGTTGTTGTTTTGAACAGTCTAGACTGCCTGCATGAGTGTAGAGGTTCTTCATTCGACCATGGCTCAATTCTGAGAAGGCGGGTTAGAAGATAAAAGTATAGGTCAGTACATTGCACCAATAACCGCTCTTTCTCTTGTCGTTGTAAGTTATCCATATCCCATGCCAAGCATTCGCAGTGGTGGTAGAAACAATCTCGTGGTGGCATTCACGGAAACGCATTCATTCGATGCCCAATATGGATTCCAGCTTTCGGCATTTCCGATTATCCTTTCATTGGGCAAACAAAGAAGAAAGCCAGCCAAGTTACTCACAGAAGACCCAACACAATGTCTATGCGCCCACCATAATCATGGCGTGGTGCACCTTCAACAAAGGATCGGTTTCTTTGTTCTTTGAATAGCATCACATCAATCAGCAATCCAGGCAGAATTGAATGCGGATGTGCTGTAAATCCACGTAAATAGAATGGCCTTTCGATCCTGCTTAAGAACAAGTATGACCACCTAGTTCTTAAAGAAGTCCTTCTCTTGTTCTGATCTCTATTCTTTGCAACTTGTGACTCGCGACATCTCTGCGACTCTGCGCCAAAGCTTCCCCCACTATCTCAATGGAATCTCCTCGAGCTGCCGGAGAACAGGAGGAGAGGGTTCAACCTCTTCACATCCCGTCCAATCCCTACGCAATCTCTTACAAGTCCACCTGGACCCTACCAGACGCTGGCATCCTAGACCCTCAAGACATAGCCCTTCTTCAGAACCTCAACTGCTCCTATTTCTCATCTGGTCGCCCACCCACTCTTTTCGCCCTCAAGCAACATGCGCTCTCTCTGGTAACCATTATCCGCAAGCTCGCCCCGTCTACCCACAGCCACAATGTTGGAGTTGACCTGCAAGCCGAGAGCTATCAGTTTGACGAGCATGAGGCGTTTGACTGGCTCAACGATCTTGACAAGCCTTATAAGAACGATGACCCGTCTCATCACGATCCTCTTTGGGCCCTGCACAATACGGTCAAGGCAGAGTCCGAGGTGGATGGAATCGAGCATCATTGTCCCCTGACCAAAGTCGACGACACCGGGCCTTCGGCCAAACAGGGGGATGTCAGTTACCCTTATATGACACACCATGATCTCGTTATGCACGCCAACGAGTGTCTCGAAATTATCGACCATGAATATTCCTCTACCGGCGGTCTTATGTCTATTCTTCCCCATGGATTTGAAGTCCCCAGTGACAGGTATAAGTGCGAGGGCCTATCAACTTCACAGATCGAAGGCGCCCGTAACAGCCTCCTCGGCCAATGGATTCTGCACCATCAACACCTCGTTGGTCGCATGCACGAACTCGAGATCAACTATGCCAACGCCCTCGATCTCCTTGAAGGGGAAGCCATCGTCCCAGCACAGATCACGCGCCGCAATGGTACAGATGGTATCTCAGGAGGTCGCGAGATCGCCTACCCGCAAGACCAGTACGTTCTCACCAACGCAGGTGAAGACGTCACTGGCTATATCCACCGAAGCATAGACGTTGCCGAAGCGCAGATTGAACAGAAGGAGAAGATCTGGAAAGCAAGCGGTGTAAGTGGCGAGCGCATGTGGAACGAGGAACGAGGAGGGAAAGTGTACGCAAAGGGCATCGTGCCCATCGATCTCCTGACTCGCTTCTATCGCATCAAGGGCAAGGGGCATCAGTCTCCTCTCTTTGTCATCCCTGCTGTCGAACAGCATCCGGGCGTAAAGCAAACACGACTTGCCGAGAAGCGACCTACCGTGGTGTCGGTCGTGACCCCGACTTGGCCGGAGCGAGTGTCCGACTTGGAGTCTAAGTACAGAGAGCGTTTGGAGCGGGCAGCGAAGTTGGAAACGGAGAATCAGGCTCTGATTCGTGAGAGGGCTGAGATGAAGGATGTGATGGCTGTCAAGAATGCAGAGTTGGATAGGTTGAATGAGCAGCTGGCTTTGTACGAACAGAATGCGAATGCCTGAGTAAGGAAGAGCCTTAGCGAGGTCTTCTCTAGAATTAGGTGTCACGGTTACGGGGTTGGGTTGAGACCTGAACGCATATCTACGGATAGTTAGTTGTATTTGGAAAAATTGATTCGTCTGTCAGCACTGCCCGTATTTTGTTTCACTCCTCAATCTCTAGGATAGATCAAGTCACCATTGAATTGAAGAACGTGTTTGGGGTCTGCTTCGGGCGATTTATTGGGACATTACATTACTAGGTAGGTAGGTATTGCTTTTGTGTGTAGCCAGTCCTATCACCCAAGCGCTCAGCAGATACTAGAACTTCCAGAATGAATCGATTCTTTGCGTCATTGTTATATCTCTGGGTTTTGGGTATCCAAAGATGACGTCTATCAGATGGTTAGTCGAGGGTTTGGAGAAATGCAACTCTTCAGTAAACTGGGCAGTCCAACTCGGCCGATTTGATCATATCCGCCGCCTGTTCTCTTTGTTAGCAGTAGCTCATTGCAAAATACCATAACGACAACTCGCCTTCTCAGCAACGGCGTAAACAGCAGCTTGCAGATGTGCTGCGGGTATCAGGGGCATGATACTGGCGTCGGCAACACGCAAATTACATGTGCCATACACCCTAAGCTCAGGGTCCACGACTCCTCCCAAGTCCAACGGCATCATGGATGCTGTTCCTGAGGGATGCTTCTCTGATGAAAGTTTCTTCACCACCCGACGCATCAAGACCTCGCCATCTGTTGTATCTAAGGTTGATTCCGGCTCTGGCGCGAGCTCCTTCATGGCCTTGGTCTTAATCAGCTTCATGTTGTACTGAAGACCTAGAACCAGTATTTCGCAGTCGATGGGATCAGAACAGTATCGTGGGTCGATCAACGGCTTATCAAACATGGATCGTGTCGAGGGTCGCACGGTGCCACGGGAGAAGGTCTTTTGGGCGGCGACGCCGAGCGAACCCCATGATCCTGCCATTATCTCGAAAATGCCTGTATCATCACTCAAGATTTGCTGTCGAAGTATTTTCTTCTGGATCTCGTAGCCTTTCTGGACCGAGCTGGGAGCATCGGAAGGGATGCCATTTCCAGAACTCTTACTCATGAATTCTTCCCAATCATCTGTCGCGGACTTGAGGGTGACATATCCAGCCGTGCTGACGAGCGGCGCTGTCCAAGGACCTGGACTAGTTAGACCAGGCTCTTTTATATAAGTAT
This sequence comes from Fusarium sarcochroum, assembly GCA_013266185.1. NCBI lineage: Eukaryota > Fungi > Ascomycota > Sordariomycetes > Hypocreales > Nectriaceae > Fusarium > Fusarium sarcochroum. The sequence continues at coordinate 73,275 of JABEXW010000008.1, read as the reverse complement.
GTATGGGCTCACCTGTTCTATTCTGAATGTACTCCTGGACAACTTCGTCATACAATTCGTCGACTATTTGGTCGCTTCCGAAGTAAGACTTGCTGCGATCTACAACGATGAGTATATCTCGTCTTAGTTAAAGGGAACGTACAGAAGTATTTGGCGCCCTTCATGGGATGGTCTTGAAAGTTGTGTCCAACGCCAGGAAGGTCAATCTCAACCGGAATATCAAGGGACTTTAGAACATCTGAGGGCCCGATTCCCGATACCTGGAGCAGAGTGGGAGAAAAGATGGCCCCAGCAGATAGAATGACCTCTCGAAGACAATCAACGGTCCTTCTTTCGGACTTTTTGTCTTGGGCAAACTGTATTCGTTGATTAGCACAATTTCAATCTGCTCTAGAAATTGAACATACCTTAACTCCAACCACCCGACGAATTGAGTCCAAAAGTCTAGATTTATCCAGTACAAGTTGTGTAACAGTTTGTTCTGTAGCAATATGCAGATTATATCGATCGATTGCAGGGTCAAAGTGAGCAGTTCTGGCGTCAGATCTCGTCTGGTAGTCGTGATGCATGCTTGAGGGGAGTACCATGGCGCCTGCAGCAGTTCCGTCGTTCCCATCATCAATGATAGGCAGACCAAGCTCTGCGAATCCTTCCAGAACGTTTACTAGGTTATTTATCAGCCTCTGATATCCGCTGAGCGCCCTAGCCATGACCTACAAGACTGTTCGTATAAATATCGAGGGTATGATACCCGCACTGAGCCATTGTACCCATGCACTCCTGGATCAGGATTTATATGAAGCCGTTCAGCATCTTGAGGCTCAACGTTGAAGCTGAACGTCTCAGACTACCACATTCTCAGCTTCATTCTATCGGGTTTAATGGAAACTCTACCTTTCTGAAGTAGGGAAGCAGGTCATTCCAAGACCAGCCCTTGTTTCCCAATTCTTCCCAACCATCATAATCCGAAACGGAACCCCTGGACCAGAGAAGCCCGTTGACGGTGGAACTCCCACCAACGACCTTTCCCTGTGGGAATCCTACATGTCGGTCGTTGAGGTATGTTTGAGGTACTGTTCTTACACCCCATGTATATTTCTTCCAAGGGTTAGACCCGATTGTTCCAGGAACAGGAAGTAGACCTCCTGGGTCCGAAAAGTTTCTGGAGTCGTCTCTAGATGACAGGCTTTAGTTGGTGATTGAACATGGGTCGTGAGTGACATACAAAGGGCCAGCCTCGAGAACGAGAACCGTAACTGTCAAAGTTGTCAGTGAGAACTCATTTCTCGGGTATTTGTATTTAGTACCTTCTGGATCCTCGGATAGACGGTTGGCGATGGTCAGGCCGGCAGTGCCGCCTCCTACGATGATGTAGTCGTAGACGCTTCGCAGATGATCATTTGCGGTTTCAGGTGTGATATGCAGGGCTTTAACCCAGGGCAGAAGGAAGAAAGCTAGGAGTGTCTGCATGTGGTTTCCAAAGAGCGTCATGACGATGAGGTTAAAATAATGCGATGTGTCAACCTCTGGGACATTTGAGGTGCAAATAAGGTGTGTATCAACACAGTGGCCAGAAGAGTTAATTTACAAGCTGGAATTAACAAAACAAAACATAGAACGCTGTGAGTATGAAGTGTTTCGAGCACTCCAGCCACAAATGCCAATGACATTTATCAATGTCTCGCGGGTTCAACTGGGTTTTCCTTTACTCCCAGAAATAAGGAGAAAGCATTGAGGCTATGGTTACTTTTGCTAAACTATGGAATATATATATGAGACTACAGTGTCAAAGTAAACTGAGCTTAGTGTTCTATGTACTAAGGTAAAGCCATGAAGCACCTTGATACATGATTATCAACTGCTTGCCGGCCGTGGCACCAGCGACAGCCCATTCGTTGAAACTCCCTCTTTTCAAGCTGAACTTATAACCCGAAGCAGCTATGTGGTTTTTATTCTCAATAATGGCTGAGACAATAGTTTTCTACCAACAAGCCAAGGATGTCTCACTAAGATTACATTGCTGCCCCGACGAAGAAGCAATTTTCAGAGGTATAGGGTACCTCTCTTGATGATGGTAACGTATTCGTTCGGGTCTTTGAACAGAGCACAACCACTTGAGAGTTGACAGGTAACTAACACCATCTCTAATAGGCACGAAAGCAAACATCTTTCCCTTGTGGCAATAATTGTTCAAACATGTCTTCGTCGTAATGAAATCCAAATTCATTCAATGCACACACCCCACTACAAAGATAAAGCACCTGCGTAAGCGCATTACTAAGCTGTCTATAAACATATCCTAACCTCAACACCAATCAAGTGATGGTGATTGTCACCATCTCGAAACAACCAATATCAATCCCATGATGTTGCCGCTATCAAGGCGATGTGCAACAAGTTTTCATAAAACTCCTTTCATAGCTTCCAAGATACCTACTCGTTCCCTGCATCTGGCTCCGCCCTTCCTCCTTGACGACTATGTTCCTCGGTACCTAACTCTCAGTTCCTGTGATGCGGCTAAGAAGCGCTCGTTGGCATATGCTCACCTTCGCAACTGTAACTTGTGTCCAAGGGAATGTGGCGTCAACCGGTATGAAAAGACCGGGATGTGTCTTATTGGGGAGAAGGCAAAGGTCAATACAATTGCTCCCCACTTTGGCGAAGGTCAGTCTTGTTGACACCCTCCGTGCTCTCGGCCTGTTCCATACGACACTCCCTTGCATTTCAGCTTATTAGCTCAGCTTTGGTCATCTATCATGTTTTTCTTTTCAGTTTATAATTGACCAATCTAGAACCTTGCATTCAGGGGCACAATGGCAGTGGCTCTGTCTTCATGAGCGGGTGTAACTTACGCTGTATCTTCTGTCAGAACTTTGACATCTCCCATCAGCGCAATGGGATGGACCTTTCGCCCGAGGAACTTGGTGACTGGTATATCAAGCTGCAGGAGGTCGGTAATGTGCACAATATCAATATTGTTACACCCGAGCATGTTGTGCCGCAGGTGGCGTTGAGCATCCTCCATGCCAGGGACCACGGTCTGACAGTTCCCATCGTTTACAATACATCAAGCTTTGACTCTCTCGCCTCTCTCCAATTGATGGACGGATTGGTCGATATTTACCTGGCTGATTTCAAGGTGTGGAAGCCAAGCACCTCCAAAAGGCTACTGAAGGCCGATGACTACGCCGCTACAGCCAAGGAGAGCATCAAGGTTATGCACGCTCAAGTGGGCGACCTGTGCTTTACCGGAGACGGGATCGCCAAGAAAGGGTTATTGATCCGCCATCTTGTTATGCCAGGCAAAGAGGATGAAGGAGCCGAAATTATGAAGTTTCTCGCAAACGAGGTATCCTCGGATTGCTTCGTCAATATCATGGAGCAGTACCATCCGGACGCCCATGTCGGCAAGCCAAAGCGAGCAAGAACCGATGACAAACAAGCCAGTAAGGAAGTTCGATACGCAGAGATCAACCGAGCAGTCAATGATCAAGAGATCACCTCAATATGGAAAGCTGCCCAGGATGCTGGGCTTTGGCGGTTCAATGACCCACCTAAACATGATGGGTTTGCTATATGATGAGAAGCAGATTGCATTTCATTTGACCGTTGGGTTACATTGAGACTGGACCTTGCCATGAGGCTGTAAATACAAGCCAACAACGGGGACTAAGAACGCCACCACCTGGTCAGGGCGAGCAATTGGCTTGGAAGTTTCATTCAATTACACAGAAGCAAACCGGCTGAACCCAGCCGTTCCAGACCCACGATATGCCTTTCAGGTTCCTGGTTGTCAACTGAACAAGACTGCAAGCCAAGCAAGACCAGTCAGTCTTATTGATAACTTGCATTGATGACTTGCGTGTGGCAACCAGGCACGGATCCATAGGAACAACCAACGCTTTGCACTAGGAGTGGCAGCTCCCAAAGAAGCACTAAGCCATGCGTCGGAACTCGCTGTTCGCTTTGTCGTTGAGGCAAATGCGGCGACAAAGCGTTCAAACCCCTCATCCCCAATATAGCCATCCTTACGGTGGTCTTTGTCTGTGGTATTAAGACAGGGTGAGGAGGTGAATGAATATCTAGGAGCGATGAGGGCCATTTCTCTCAGAGAGAATCTTCCTTCGTTACTACCATCATCAACAAGAACACAATATCTATCAAGATGAATGCAACATTTGCAACTATTCACGGCATGGTGCAGCTACCACCCATGGATGCAAGGATTACTCCGCCTCCCGAGGAGTTGAGCCTTGTCATTCCCAAGCTGCAGACATGCCCTGTTCTTCCACCTTCACCCAAGTCCCTCCCGGGTACACCATACCCGGACACTCCTTCAGTCTCTAGTCAATCCCCACGAAAGAAGCAGCGTCGACGCTCTTCAAGCTCTCGGAACCGTCCTCCACATGTAGACGTGAGACAGCAGCCTCAGATCAACTCTCGCCTCATCTTCTCGCCAAGACCTTTTGAGAGTCTCTATGTTGAACGGGCATATCTTGCCAGTTCCCTTCAACAACAAGCTGCCCGAGCTGCAGAGCTCATGAGAGAGTACTGTGCAGTAGATCTGCAGCTCCAGAACCTTGATGGTGTCAACGGACGACGCAAGCTTAAGAAGCAGCTGAGCCTGCTCAAGTCCAAGGTCAACCAGGCGGCCGAGCAGGAAAAGGCCATCTTCTCCCGTCTCGGAGAACTGTACGTGGAGATTCAGAGTCGTGAGACATGGGCACAGACATGGACTGTCGAGAGCCCAAGCGTGGCAACGCCTATTGGTTTCAGTCCTGTCTCTTATAGCTTGTCTACTCCTACAACACCCTTGAGCGGCTCATCAGCGGACTTTGTCCCCATGAGCTACTTTGGTAACTTGCAACCAGTTACTGAACCAGCGTACCTCCAACAAGAGCCAACTGTGTATGGTCTAGAGACTGTTGATGAGGCTGGCGAAGATCTCCTGTATGGTCCTGACTCAGGCTGTGAGAGTGTTGAGTCGGAGACTACTCCAGCAACCCCAGTTGATGTGGAGATTCCTTCCGTGGAGAAGAATATGTGCGGTTCGGAAATGGGAGAGGAATTCGGTGATGTCCCCTTCATAGCGGTTAGGGAGAGACGATTTAGTCTTCCTTGTATCCAGAGTGCTTGGCCGGAAGAGTGGGCTAATGGGTATGGTTGAGGAGCGTGTGGACAATGTATTCAACTATGCCAAGGTATGGCATCTAATCACGAAATAAGCAAGCAAGCAGTTTTCAGTAGGTACCAGGTTATTATCATATCGTTTTATCATTAATAGCATATCAATTTGGCGTTAAATCCTTAGCAAGTCTCAATATGGATATATATGTTTTTCAAAAATCATATCGCTAATGCACCAATCTATCCCATAAAGACCCTACGCAAATTCTCCAAACTGTCCATCATCAAAGCCAAGATCCTTCGCTGACTGCTGTTTCTGCTGCTTCACATCCTGCGCACTCGGCGGAGGTGGTAGGGAGAAACCACCTGACGATCCCGGTCCAGCAGGTGGTGGTGGTAGCGCAAAAGATTGAAGATCTCCTCCAGACCCTGAACCTCCAGCAGGTGGTGGTGGTAGCGCAAAAGATTGAAGATCTCCTCCAGACCCTGAACCTCCAGCTGGCGAGCTATCCTGTTGTTTCCGCCTGCCAAACTTTGACCCGCCAAAGCTCACAGTGATAGTCTCGCCATCCTTGAGGCTATAATCCCTGTGCTCCTCTTTCTCCTTCGCTTCAGACGGCCTGCTCTGCTCGCCCTCCCATCCCAATGCCTTCCTCGCCTCCTGTAACGCAATGCTCAAATCAAACGCCTCACTTCTCTCCTCAAAACCAATGCCCAGCACGGCTTTCCTGCCCTGAGGATCCCGCACGGTAAGAGCGAAAAAGCGACTGCTATCTAGAACGGGCTCTACAACACCAGGAGCTGTGTATGGCGCTGCGGCAAAGAGCTGACCGGACGAAGCGTCCTCAAGCACGGCGTCGACCTTGAGCTGGTTGGTAGACGATGCGGATTCGTAGGCAGTCTCGACGACGCGCAGACGAGCAGTGAAGATATGGCGCTGGGGCTCGGCGGTCCAGGTGCTGGCTGAGTAGCCCTTTGTCGAGGTCAGAGGAGGGATGTTGTAGACATGGACGGCGTTGGCGAGGAAGAGGATGCGCTGGATAGCATCGTTGGGGAGGGCGGTGCCTGTTGCGGGGTCGAGGAGCTCCATTGATGGATCAAGTTGAGCTTTTGAGTTATCGAAGTATTGTTTAGAGGATAGTATGGGGTTAAAGAGGTAGACTGAATGTTATAGTTGGGGTCGAATGCAAGTTCAAGGATGGAAAGCTGTGAAGGTACGAAGCTGAAGGCGGCGAGAGGGGCATAGAGGTCGGAGCGGTGGAGGGGCAAAACGCGGGGCACGTTTTGCTGCAGGGTAATCAACTTGGCGATGAACCCTGGAGATTGTCGAGTCACAGCACGCCATGAAGCTTTGCAATGCAACTGGTCAAAGTCAACTCAAAATGAACAACAAGTACAATCTGAGTAAAACAAGCTCATCGTCTCATCCGCTAGCATTCAATCATCTAGTACTGATTTGCTCTCCCAGCCCAATCAGACAATACCTTTTGCACCTATAACTTGCTACAGTAGCAGTTACAGGGGACTCCCACTGAACATGCCCTGAAGATGAAAGCTGCCGTCACTTCGGCCCCGCTCCCCACTCACCCCGCCAAACCAGCTCCGAAAGACCTGACTCACCAAGATCAAAAAATCCCCTCTATCGACTTGGGAATAGTATCATCACTGTAACTCTTGACACCAACTCCCCAACCTCTCGCAAACCCTCGATCATGGCGACTATCGATACATCAGGTAATTCCCCTGGACTATTTTATCCATCTGTTATCTTACTAACTTTTCCAAGTTGCTGCCGCTGCTCCGGCTGAGCAACCTCAACACCAACCTTCTTCTACCTCTAACTTTGAGTCCGTTTACAAATCTCACTTCTTTTCAACGCTTTTCTAACGCACTCCCAGCATCGTCGAAACCTACCGCAGACTCCTTTCCACAGACCCGTACCTTACCAAACCCGTCGCCGCTATCGAATCCCTCATCGCTCTTCTCAACGCCCACCCCTCTACAACTGTCTTCGAGATTCTCGACACCGTAAAGGTCCACTCCGATCGCCTCAAGGCCTCCGTCTCAAACCCCGTACCTCTCTCCGCTGGAACAGACCTCTTCCTGCAGTACCTCGTCTCTTCACTCCGCCAGCAAGATGGTAGTTTCGACGCCGTGAGGCAGCATCTCCTCCGCAACGGACGACTCTTCGCCCAGAGAGCCAATGCCGCGCGTGAAGGTATCGCAGACGCCGGATGGAGGTTGATTCGTGAAGGCCAGTGCATTCTCACCCACGGTGCCTCGCGATCCGTTGTGGGAATCCTGGAGCGCGCAGCGCAGAACCTCGGCGCGGGCAAGTTCAAGGTCATTTACGTGCGCGAGGAGACCCGTGTTGAGGAGAGTGATCGCATAGTTCGCGAGCTCCGCTCAAAGGGAATTCCCGTCGCCGAGATCGCAGAGGCTTCAGTGGCATATGTTATGGGCTTGCTGCGTCAGGTCAACATGGTGATTGTCGGCGCTGAGGCTGTCACTTCCAACGGCGGTATCATCTCCCGTATGGGCACTCTGCAGCTTTCCAAGCTAGCTTCCCAGGCCGGTCTGCCCTTCTACGTCGCTGTTGAGACACACAAGTTTGCGCGCAAGTTCGTCATGGACCAGCGGGATATCGGATTTAAGCAGGATGTGCTTGACTTCAGCGTCGATACCAAGAGCAGGGATATTGTTGACGCCGTCGACTTTACAGTAAGTTTTCCTAAATTCATGGTCTTTGATGAAGTTACTGACAGGTTGGCTATAGCCCCCTGACCTCATTTCCAAGCTCATCACAGAGAACGGGATTAAACTTCCAGGCTATGTGTTTGAGCAGCTACTCGATATCTATGGTAGTCTTAACGGTTGAAAAGCTCAGTCGACGCAATCAAACAGCGCCGCGCCCATCCTAGCCGAAGACACTCCTCAAACTAGGAGGTGTTAGCGCTCAAGACCAGGATGGTGTATTTTTGACTCGACGGGACCTCATCGCTTGGCCTACTTTGCTAATCATGGTGAGGCTCATCGAAATATTAGCTCAGGGCGCTTAGGGGTGGAACAAGGCTCATTGTCATGATCAGATTATTGACTGGAGTGTCGTCCAGATTTGGGGCAGACACCGGATCTAACGTGTGACGATTGATAACCGAGAAGCTATGATCTTGGTAGAGCATGTGCTATCATTGCACCAGTCTTTGGTTTTAGTAAAAGGAGTTCAAAATTCAAGGGTACATAGAGATGGACGTTGAAAAATACATTTGCTTTCTTAGGGAGTGACAATCCTCCTCTTCGTCCCTCTTGTGGCAATTTAGACCCAGATACATGAGACAACTCCAACAGTACATACTAGAGCCCTAGTCCAACTCGACAGTTCGTTTATGATAAGAGATCATTCGTATACATCCGATCGATGTTACAAGGGCGCTTAGGCGTCCCGTACCAGTCTAGCTCCTACCCATGCGTATGGGTAATTCCGCTGGTACCAATTCACGAAACTCGCACGTCCTGCAATACGCGGGTGGGTAGCCCACGAACCACCAAGGACAACGTTGTGCTTGCCATCAAAGAAGTCAGTCGTGTAGAGCGGGTACAACGACATAGGCTCAAAGCCCTCGTGTCGCTCGAGCGGTGAACTCGTCCACTCCCAGACGCCGCCCATCTCGGACTGGCCCGCGAGTTTGTTGCCCCGGGAGGTAACTGGCATGGGGTGCCAGTGACGGAAACCGACGTTGGCGTCGGTCAGGTCAAAGAATAGCTCAGAAGAGCTATCCTTGACCGAAGCGGAGGAGTGTGATGGCGGGGTCTCTTCGACACCGTCGTTGACAAGGTGACTATATATGCGTTAGATAGGGGTAATGATATTTATCAAGAAGCGTACTTACCCATTCACTGCGGGAACTGTCTTTGACAGTATACGTTCGGCCTCGGCTCTCTTCTGCTTGTTGACGTACGCATAAATGCTCTTGGCCTCCTCAAAGGTGGGAATTCGACCGCCCATCCATGCTGCGCAACCTGCAAGCTCATCGTACGAAGCGAAAACAGGCCAGTCAAGTGCATACTTGAGAGGAACTAGACCGTACATAGTTCGAACAAACTTGTCCTGGATGAACGAGTCAGGGACTTGGTTCGCATTATGTCCGTTTCCATTTGCGTGCCCCAGAGAATTTCCATTGCAGTGGCCGTTAGCATGGTTGCCGTTGGTAGCTCCATTTGTCTTGTTAGAAGGAACCGAAGACCACGAAGCTGGAATACCGTCGATCTTGGAGTTGTACAAGTATTGAGCATACTGTGTCTTTTGTTAGATATTTGCAATACTTAGGCAATTGAAACTACATACCTCTTCATTGGTGATAGGCCGGCCCTGAGCTTGGAAGGCATGGACCTTTGCGGGTCGTGCAGGCTTCTCATTGTCCCTGTCAAAAGAGTCAGTCACCGTTCGCTATGAGCTAAGTAGAGATACTTACCAGCCAAAGTGGCATGATGGATCAGTGCCATCCTCAGGATCATCCATTCCCAAAGTGATCGTCTGCTCAGGAACATCAAACCACTGGTTCGGAACTCTAGCCTCGTATGCTTGTCGGGCCATCTTTGCAAAGTCAGGCTGTACTGTATGCGGTGGCGGCAGTGTCTTGTCGCTCTGAAGCATCATATAGAGCAATGTCTCGATATGCATAACCTCATGTTCAAAGCCAACCCAGATAGCTCGTCCGATACCTCCGGGGATATTTTCCGCGCCATTCTTGTACAGATTCTGAAGACGAGCTCGAACTCTGTCTTGATATGCAGTGATTTCTTCAACTGGGGGCCATTCATCAGGGATCTCAGAATGGGTATGGCATTGCTCAGGGTTGTCCACATCAGGGTCGATTCCTCGCTCAAAGATGGAATAGTAGGTTGAGGGATCAGTGGGAGGTTGACCGGTGGTCTTGGTCAACTGAATGTCGAGGAAGGTTGGGATGTGACCAAGGTAAAAAATGCATGCATTTCGCAGCTTGATAGGCTTCTCTTGAAGCTCTTCATCGGCAATCATATCCTTGGTGACAACATCCCATGCTTTCCAAAGTCCCTTCCAGTCTGGGATTGTTGGAAGCGGACCTGTGGCGTACAGAGAGGGAATTAGGCTGAACGGCATGCTCGATTTCTGCAGAAAGTGAAGTCCTATACAGTTGTTAGTCTCCTCTCGGCACTTTCCTTGTTTCGTCTCGATACATCTTCAGCTTGTAACATGCACCCCCACGTAATCTTGAATAGGTAGTTCCCCAGTCCGGTCATATGCCTGCCGGCTGGGCTAGAAAGGGAAATATCCTTTTGCCACGATTCGCGGGGTAGTCCGGGCTGTGCATGACCACAAGGCCTCAAATCGCAAGTTTCCAGGGTGGGTTATGTATCACGAGAGAATGCGACTTACCATACTCGTCTCCCCGACTCCAGCGACCCATCTCGGTCAGACCAGCTAGCTTCCACAGTCTTGTCTTTTCCTCCTCGGAGTATTTGAGGCTTTCCTCAATCTGTATGCGCTCATGGGGCATGACCCTTGATCCGAGGACATCCGTAGGCCGAGTGGGCGCAAGGAACGCTTGGTGTCGCCCTCCTTCGTCATCGTAAACGTACTCCCCGATGACCCTCCATTCATCCTTATTGAAGATGTCTTCACCAAGGATTTCATTGGCGTTGTCAAGACCGTTGAGAATGAACCTGTATTACTATTAGTTTCCCGACGGTTCTATAAAGCTCCATTCGGCTTACTGATGGGTTGCCCCTTTGGAATCTGCATTAAAGAACTGCGGCATTAACATCGACTTATTCATTCAGCTTTTAAACGCCACGTACCATTATATGCATGACTGTAACATTGTTAGTACTGCTAATATTGGGTACCGGTTCTGACTTACTAAACCTTGGCCGGGTTGCTACATGAGTCAACACCGACAATCAAGGAATCAGATGGCCTGAGGACTTCTGAGAACCCTCCTAAGAAATCGGCCGCTTCATCCCGGGTGAAGTTTCCTGCAATCTTGTCATCAGCATTAAGAGAAATCCAGGTTGGCGGTAGAGACGTACCAATACTGGAGCCGAGGTGAAGAATACACTTGGAGCGGCTGGTTAGAGAGGGATGCTTGAGCCACTCCATTCCGTCGTCGTATGTGCCTAGAAGGCCATGGCACGAAACATATTTGAAGTCAGGGACTTGAGCCAAGGTCCGCTCAAGTTCCTTTTTGGACAGATCGAGGGCGAAGTATTGAATAGGCTTCGCAAGTTCCTCGAAAGCCTGCAAAAGTAGGCAGACCTTGCGGAGATTCCTTCAATTTCATTAGTGACTGATGTATTATATGCTTGGGAAATGGACTAACCCGCTTCCCAACTCGATCACCATAGAGCCTTCAGGAATCTGGCTGGCAATTTCCGCAGAGGACTTTTTAAGAACCTCAATTTCATAGTTTGTCAAATAATACTCATCCAGATATGTGATCTGAATTGGTATGAGCAACAGTCAAGGGAGAACTCTCGGCAGAATCAACATACGTCCTCGAATAGATGTAACCCCTTCTCGTTATACAGAAGAAGCGTCGGAAGCTTTCGTGGGCCATCGTCAGGGTTAAACATAGAAGCCACCTGATCCTTCAAGTTGATCTCGACGTGTTCACCACGAATATCAATGATACTAGGCAAAGTGGAGGACGGCTTGCTGGCAGTCGGCTTCGACTGTTGAGAAGTAGCTGGTGACGCAGTAATGGAAGGCATTGTAAAGCAAACGCAGGTTGGAACAAACAGAGTAAGACTTCAGCTCGGAATAGGACGTTTTACAGAGGCGTGATGATGGGGAAAACTATGGTTTATAACCAACAACAAGAGTCGTCTCAAAGGGCGTGGTTCTTGTTAGTAGTCCTCCCACCATGTCAATAGCTCCGAGGTACCTGAGCATCTCTGCCTCCTCAGTGGAGAATGGCTCGGACGGCTCCTCATCTTCTGACGAAGCCAGACGGGGCAGCCAAACAGCGCGGGGATGCTACACTATTCTTAGTTCAGCGAATCGTCATGTTACCGAATGGTCAAACGATGAGCTCTGCGCCAGGTACCACGGTCCACTCGGACATCACAAAGGGAAAGCCGGCTGTGCCTCGAAGAAAGCAAATGGCCCTCCGTTCCGCAGGGTTCGGTGCGACGGAGCTATAATCAAGCCCTGCGGCCCTCTTCGTGTGAACCATTTGTTGAAATAAGTTTGTCATGACCTGCGTTCCCAAACTTGCAGCATCAGCGCTTGTGGAGTGAGAGTGGGAGAGATCGTGAACTGGCAAATCAGGACGTCACCAGTGTAAGCCCCACGCCCCACGCGCGTGGGAGGCGATGTCGAGGTGGGAAAACTCCCAAGGCCAAGTGTGAGGTTTCCCTGAAGATCCAGCAGTCTGAAGAAAGGAACGATGGTGCCGGATCGTCTAGTCGGTATTGGGGGGCTTAAATATCTATCAATGGCGCTCGTTATTGTGCATGCTGTTTCGGAACTTCAGCCTTATGTTGCGTGATCAGTGAGCTTACCCCAGATATTGAAGTGATGGAGATCGGTACATTAGACCATCTATACGCACGACATTCCTCTGAGCCAAATTGAACTCCCCGATCTCATGCAGACGCCTCGGTATTGCTTCGAGCCGCAAGTACATAAGCCCTGTCTCACCAAAACAGGCAAAACCGGTTTGTACGGGTCATCGACTTGTCTGATGTTGATTCCACATGGGACGGAGTTCGCCGATCTTGAGATAAGATGGAACTTGTTCAAGCTGGTCTGAATTGACCCCGCGAAGCTTCCGGAAATGCCAGCTCTAAACCCCTCATGGTACCTGGGCCGTCCACTAAAACATCTTGATTTGGAAGCACCAGACAAGGGTTGAGCACAGAGCGCAGTGACTTGCATTTACCGGTCTTGGCGATGGTGACTTGATCCGGACGTCATGCCATACCATAAGCTTCGTCCCAGCTGTCGTGTAACCTCGAAGCTCCAGAAGTGCTGACTGATATGATTCAAAAGCCATCATCCCACGCCCTACGACCCGCCTAAGCCGGTAACAGCGGGTTTTTGGCCGACTATATGCGATTCGGGCCGGACAGTCAATCTTTGTTGTTTAGTAAGATAGATGGATCGCCGTTGTTCAAGTCGACTTTCTCTGGTCTTGAAGGATGAAGAAAGCAACTTTTCGCGAGGATTACCAAGCTTAAGTAGGTGGTCGATGGAAGGCAAGTGCATGCATATTGGACGACTTTGCTCTTGCCTTCCAAAGCTGCAAGCTCCTCCTACCATGCCTGCCATGCCAAAGCTTGAAATAAGTGATTACCTCTTTCCTACCAAAACTTACTACTCTACTCACAATAGTCTTAGGCAGCTCCAATATTCGAATACTATAAAACGCTTCTCCTTTTTTTGCCCGCGGAAGATCTTTCTCAGAAACAGAATGAGCATCAACTTGATCATTATACATGGGTATCTACCAAAATATGCACTGCCGATCACCCTCAAACACAATTACCATGATCGCCAACTCCTCTATGTCTGTCCTATACACCAAATGTCGTTGTCTATGTTCGGCCGTTAAATCGTCCTTCGTCTTAACTCAATGTGTATCATTCCAACCAAAGAACACCATGCATGCATGAATAGCTTATTCAGAAAACACGACTCTCAACGATCCCGCGCCGGAGAACGCTTCCAAATCATTCAACGCTCGGCTCATCCGCTGCGGCTCTACCATTCCCATGCCCCCCATCAGAAACTCTGGGGCTCTCCCTGTCGAAGGTTCCTCGTCAATCCAAGGCAACGAAAGTAGGCTCATAGACGTTGAAGAAGTAGCCTTGGGAGATCCCTCTAAGCCAGGTCGTAAGTTAGGCAAGTTGACCGTTGGCGTCGATGTTAATGTAGGGCTCGTACTGTGACGATGCGTGTAGTGCATTCCCCGGCCATGATCGTCTGGCTGCCCCATCGAAAGACTGGTCTCCCGGCTAGTGTTACAAGAAGATCCAGACCATATATCCTGTTGCAAATAGTGCTCGTTATCCGAATGAGGATGGTGTGTATCATGGAGTCTATCTCGCTGCCCCTTGTCCCCATCCAGGCCAGCATCACCAAGCCGAATGCTTAATGATCTGTCTCCAGTCGGCTCGGAGAGGGTATCTCTAGTAGCAGGTCGCCCATGAGTCTGGTCCCTTGCCTGTTTAAAATACCGATTTATCCCTTGAAGATTTTCCAAGTAGCTCTGGGCACCAGGTAGATAAGTCGTGGCTCTGTTCAATGCCTGACAAGCTGTGCCCGCCATTGCCTCTTCGAGGATGTTCGTGTTTTCGTCCGGGTGTAGCTCCACAACTTGTCGACTTGTCACTCTTTGCTTCGTATCCATTTGAGGAAAATGACGGGCGTATACGGCCATGAAGCCAGCCAACCATATAGAGTATACTGTCAGAGAAGACAAAGGCAACTTTTCCTTGCAGAGTTCGGCCAAGTCAATGACATTTCGAGACGCTCGAAAGGCATCGTCCGCGCTCTCGTCCCAGAAGCGATCCGGTGCTCGATCATGCAAAGCTTGGTTTTTGTCAAGGGGTCCCTGGGGTCTGCGGCAACGTAGTGGCAGAAATGGCAGATACTCCCGGTTCAGAACAATCTGACACATCGAAGCCAACATATGTAGCGACACATAGGTGTTCGTAGCCTGGTGATTATCATGACGGTAATAGTTCTGTCGGGATAGAGTAAAAGTGTCGGGGAGGTCGTTGTAGAACCCATCTAGCTTTTCTCGCAGCCCACGGAACGTCGACCGACTATCCCAGGGTGGCACATTCTCTCGTAGTCGACCGCCTGTCGAGCTGTACCTGCAAATTTCACCCCAAATCTCGATCAGTTGGATAAATCGGCTCAAGGTACTGTCGTCGTTGATCTGCCGCTGGTTCGATCCCTCAGGCGATTTCAACAAACCCGTATAGACATCGAGAGATAGGTCAAACGCCATCTCAGAACATGGCAGCTGTATTAGCATACTTTCGGGTATAATGCTAAGTGGCCGCTCGTCCCCGTATCCCATCATACGATCAAGAATCAGACAACTGTACATCGTACGCCGTCGAGTCTCTCTTATGATGGCGATTTCGGAGGATCTCTTTCGGAATCGCTGAGATGCAGGAGTCTGACTCTCCAGCATATTTATTCGTTGGTCATCGAGTTCAAGCCTCAGCAACTTGGCCATCCGAATCGCAACTCCAATATACACCCAAGCACTGGAGACGTGAGAAGCATGGCCTTGACTCCACTCAAATAAGCCAAGCATCAAGAAAGCTTGAATCTTCTCCACGGTAATTGTATCCATGGCTGTTCTCAGCGGACCAAGTGCTGTGGTGAGCGCATTGGCAAAGAAATCGGAGGCGGCTACTGGGTCGGGTTTGGATTGTGACATACGCAAACGAGCACTACCGACCTGTGAGCCAGGCAAGTGTGTCACGTATCTGACCAGATCCGGATGAAAGCGAGCCGTGAGTGTCAAGATGCCGAGCAGTACTAAGTTCAACTCCGATGAACTGTCTTGCTTCTGTCCTGCCCCGCTGCTCATCTTTTCCTTCAAGGTTGGCAAGTGAATAAATGGAAGTTCTGTCGCATAGTGTTGCTTGTAGATGTTGAGCAATTGACCCCAAAGTTCTGTCGTCAGAAATGGGTATGAGAGAATCTCCTCTGCATAGGCTGTCGACCTTTGACTGTTAAGCCCTGGTACATCGTCCAGTTTCCTCGTTCGCTTCTTCTCCTGATGGGGTTCTTTTTCTGGTTTCCCGGTTGTAGGGGGGTCGCTTCGTTTAGGAGGGAGAGGTACTGCCTCTGGATATTGGCACTGGTGTCCTCCTTTGACGCAAGTGTCGCATGGGCTGTTGCCTCCATCGTTATCGCATTTGATCTTTGACCTCCGGCATCGCAAGCAGGCAATGCTAGATCTCAACGGCTGTTTCATCCTGGAAGCCCTCCTTCCAGCTTTTTCATCAGAGTTAGATGGTGATCGATTCCCAGCTAGGCCGTCATCGCCGGCGTCAGGCCTGGGTTGTTCGTCCTGGTGAGCAGCCCAGTTTGACGCCGGTGACATGCCCTCAGGGGCAGACGAGACTTCTTCGAGCTTGCGCTTCGAGTTTGACTGATTCGAGGACGTGTTGGAAACTCTGTCGCCCTCGGACTCTACAGGCGAGAGAATAGACTGAATACGAAGCTGGGAAGCTATTTTGGCGACTTTGAGGCTCTTGCTAGAGCTCTCTTTGTTGTGTTGGGCAAACCTGGCGAACGGTAGAGAAGCTTTTCTCGGTATCGGATAAGACCCGAACCTTCCAATCCAAGTTCTTCAACAGGAAAAAGTACCTAGGTCGAAATGGTGTAAATGGCAGGCCTCGAATATCGATTTTCTTTTTGGGTAGGAGCTAACAGGTGAGTTCCTTAATATTTTCTAGGAAAAGAAAGCGTCTTTGAATGTTCTCAACCAAACCCGCGATGCGTGTAGTCAAGAAACCAAGAACGAAGGCGGAGTTCACCCAACTGTGATCTCATGAGTGCGACATGTGAGCCAAGGAAGAATGATGCAAGGTGGGCAACGGGAAGACTCGGTGAGAGACAGGTGTATTTAAACAAACTAGGGCAGGAAGAACAATTATAGAAAAGCCAGGCTCCGGGCCGACTTTTAGGTTCCCATCCCGACTTATGAGACCTGATCCGCGGTCCACCATCTTCCGTGTACGGAGCAGGCACGACAAATAACAACTGCATGCCATTTGTTGCCTGAGTCGCTAGTCCTGGCGAGGTAAACCATGTGCCAGGCATGCATAAAAATCTGGGTAAGGTGACGGGTATCAGCCGCTAGCCAAGGGGCCCATCATGCTCTCACGTACTACGTAGCTGGAGATATAATTATTGGGGCGCCAAAGGTGGACGTTTATGGAAGTTTGTCCATTGAAAGGCGCGCCGGGAGCAGGGAGGGCTAAATTAGTGCTGGGTTCCACGCCCTCAAGGGTTGATCCCAGCGTCTGACAACTTGTCCGACAGAGCCTCATTAGACAAGAGAAGCATCAAATCTCAAGCTTAGTTTCACAGGTTTGAGAAATGACATCTGGCCATAGGCACATCCTTGATAAGATAACGAGGCCAAATCGAACATCCTGCCATCATACTCGAGTCTGTGTCTGCTGTGGTACAATTCTTCAACACATGTCGTTCGATACAAGGAAGAAAACTTATCCAATCAAGTGTAACTTCCGTTGACGAAACCCCCGTTGGGTTCTTGGAGGTTAGCCTAACCCCCTAGTTCGGGAATGACATAGCGCTCCTGATAGGATAGTTTGATACGTAATGATGGGGTAAATAGCATGATAAAGAGCTAGATGAGCCGTTACGGGTTTTGCCCGGTAATATTTTGAAGTCGCCGGCCGCCGGCCACTCTTACCTGGATGGTGGGGGTTTCGGTACTATGGAAACTAAACTAAAGAGCAATTAAATACCGAGAGTAGTGCAGTTCGGAAATCCTAGAGGAACTTTGAGTCGTTAGGGCGAGGCTTGACGGCATGGATCACAGTGGTGCCGACCCATTGGGTATAAAAACCGAAACTTTTACTTTGAGAATCAGCTAATTGAACCCTGAAATTGACTCGATGACAGCAAATAAAGTGTTAGAAAAGTGTAAGAGACGGAGATGTTGAATCGGATGGTTATCCGTAGCGTCGGTCGAGTCATAGCGCAGTTGCTGTAACTGGCAGCCCAAGTGAGAACGGCAATTCCAATTACCAATTACCAATTCGTATTCAACCGAGAGACGTTGAAGTTGTCCCAGTTTGAATATGGGGCCCCATACTGGGAAAATGGTCGAGGCTCGGAGAGATGGGGCCGGTGGGCGGCACTCGATAAATATCTTTCAGCCGGTTCTATGGGCACGGAAAACGGAAATCAAAGACCGGAAAACGGAAAACGGGAGGCGGCACGGCCGGCACAAGAAGGTCAAAAGAGAGCAGATTGGCCGGGCCCTCTCTATTGAAGTTTTGATCTGGGGGAGCCCACATTCACTGGATCGATTGCCTAATGCACTTTTTCACAATTATGTACCTGTAACTTGAACGTACCTCTACCCAGCTCTTGATTATTCTTCAATTCTCGGCTCTACTTAAACCCGGCATGCGCCTCATCGTGTACGTGGACCCCTCCACGAGAAAGCAGAAGTTGCTTCACATGATCCTACCGTTCCAAAACCAGGATGTGTGCTCTTGGATGTCGCCATTAATTGCCGACTGAACGCCAAGCTGGACTAGACCCTCTAAGCAATGCCAGGGACTTTAAGCTTAAGTGCTTCGCCCATTTTGCATACGCAATCTTGAATTATCTTTACGAGCTATTGACAGCTATTTTGCCCCTCAACATAAAGCTCAACATCTTTTTAATATTTTCTTGCCTATCTGATTCCAAGTTGGGTTTTTGGAAGATGACACAAGACCAAGCAACTCGACACGATTTGCTCAAGGTGGCGACACCAACACCCCAGGGGCATGTGTTCCATGATGGCGCGCCAACCAATGAATGACGTCGGTCGCCTCTGAGAGGCCTCACCCAGCTCACAGCTTAAAGCTCACCGCAGCGAATTTAAGCGCCGACAGACGCCCACCTCTGCGTCACATTGCTCTCAAATCAATCGTCTGCAACAGGCGCCCGATATTGATCCTTTTTTGGTCGTCGCATTGCATTGCTGCGCACCGCGCTTGTCGTTGGTGGCCCATAAACCTGACCCCTCCATCACGTCTCTGCAACTTTCCAAGTTCCAGGTTTCTGGCATCTCTCCCTTTTTCTTGTCTTGTACTCGTTGACCTAAACTTGTTGTTCCTCTTTATTTGATAATTTGAGATTGTATCGTTTTATTTCAACCAAATACAGGATTCTAGCAGATATGGCTTCTGGACATAATGTAAGTCAATTTCCCTGCCGGCGCATCATGGCATCTGCCCATGACGTCCATAGCGCCTCTATTCGCCGCCTCCCTCCATGCTAACATATTCTTGCTCAGGATCCGAAGCTCCTCTACGCTGTAGAGGGCATTAATGCCTACCACATCTCTAATGGCAAGGAGAAACCCCTCACCTCTTCGGGGCCCCAGACCCTGTCGCTTCTCATGGTTCCGACCTCGTCGGGCTTTGCTGAGCCTGGAGTTGGCTCTGATGGCGAGGAGGACTTCTACCTTCACCTGCACCTCCCTCCCGAGCTCGACCTGCCTCTGCCTGCTACGACCCAGATCTACCATCAGCCGCCCACAAGCTATTTGATTCCTCGCTGGGACCTTGGCCCCGACAGCGGCGCCTTCACCCGCATCGAATTCCCACCCACCAACTACCGAGAGGGTGTCCAGGAGGACGTTGACACTTTTGAGACTATCCTTGCCCAGTGCACTGCATTCCTCGAACGAGCACCTCCGCCCCAACCGCCACGACCATCCGAGAAAGCTCAAGCGAAGGCACGCGAGGCGGCCGGAGAGCAGCTCCCCGCTTACAACCCGGCTGACTACAACCCGGGAGAGGGATACGTTCAGGGCAGCCATAGCTCACACAATGGGGGTCGAATCGTGCTCATCGATGAAGAAGATGGTAGTGTTCTGGGAGAGTTGACCGACACTTATCAGGTGGTTGAAGATAGCAAAATCCGTCCAGGTTCCAAAGGTATGAGCGCAAACTCTACATCCATGCTTTTGAGTCACTAACGGTCATGCAGAACCCGTTGAGATTGCCCTTCCTACCGATGGTGGTCAGAACATCTCTGTGCAGCCTGCTTCACAGCCCTGGGCTGAGATGGATATGCATCCGGCATATAAAAAGTCTTCAATCGTGACCAGCGCAAGCAAGGCGTCTCGTCTTATTGTTACAACATCCGACGTTGTGTCCAGAACACTCCAGAGCCAAGCTGATAACTTTACGAAACACACAAAGCCTGTCGCCAAGCCTGTAACATTCGCCCCTACTACACATGCGAACATGCGCCGGATCAACACATTCTCAACTAAAGCAGCTACGTTCTCAGCCACTACGGTTGGTGCCATTGGCAACATGGCGCAAAACCTGGGTGCGACCGTCACCCGTCGCAAGGATGGACGCGCCAGAGGCTATGATAAGGAAGGGCAAGCGATTGACACCTATAAGCCGGGTGTGCTCAACAAGAGCTTGATGGCCTTCAATACTGTTGTCGACGGTATTGAACAAGCCAGTCGCAATCTACTTACTGGCACATCATCCAGTGTGACCACTGTAGTTGGTCATCGCTGGGGAGACGAGGCTGGTGAGATGTCGCGAAATCTGGGAGGCGGTGTTAAGAATGTGGGACTTGTCTACATTGATGTGACAGGAGTGTCTCGACGTGCCATCCTCAAGAGTGTTGCTAAGGGCATGGTGGTCGGCAAGGTTAAAGGCGGTGGTGAGATTATCGTGGGAGGTACCGATGACAACGCAGGCTTCGTTACTGAGCAAGGGGGCAACGGCCAAGGCGCGCATAACACATATGGTGATAACGTGAGCATCGCTAGTGGTTTCGACCCCAATGGCAAGAAGCCAGCCAAGGGGCCGTACTGAGGAGTGAAGACATCGGGATAACGATTAATTACGATTATGGTCTGGTGTGGTTTATTTGAGCTTTCTGTTTGGTGCTAATGCGGATTGGATCAATAATACATGCTAAAAGTCGCTGTATCATTTAAGAGACACTTGAAATTGGACTCTTCTAAATACTTGATGCAAAGATAAAATAAGAATCTCATGCTTGGGGTGTAAGTGAGCCGTCGGTACAGTATTAATTATCACGTGTACGGTGGGATCGCGGGGCAGTAACGGCAATCGCGTCGCGCCCAGTATATCCAGCTAGAACTTCAACTCGAAACCCACCAAGATCATTATCGATGGCGCGCCATGTTAACGGCCGAATTGTCCAAGGGTCACGATATTGGAGACGTCTTCCTATCTGAAATTGGCTGAAACATCGCTCCTTGGCCGTGACAGGGCGCAACCCTGGACTCTTTCAGGTGCTTGGAGCATAGCAGCCTTCACAAGCAACATTCTGCTACCAGACGAACAAGCAGCTGGTTTATGTGCCGTTTTGAGCTCATTGGTGTTAGTATAATTATCCTGCGTGATATTGGCGACTTTATAAAAACCAAAAAGACCCCCAAACGGTGTGTTCCTTATCATCCCCGAGCTGTGATGCATCACCGCTAATTGTATGCCCAAGCTCTTCCGAACCAGAACCAGAACTATGCTTCACGAAATTCTCCTCTCCCTCTCGGGACATCCCTCCCCTCTCCTACGAACCGATACCACTCAACCTCATGCTCTCTCCGGCGTGTCACCCGCCGAACGTCAACTCCTCGCCTCAGCCGCCCATCTCAGCGACGTACACATCAAACTCATCAGCTACACGGCCCAAGTAGCCAACTCACACCCGTCGACCATATGCCGAGCCGTCGCAACAGCCATAGACTCTATCCACCTATCTGCCTTCCAGCGCAAAGTTCTCGATGTCGAGGTGAGCATACTACAGGATGACCCGGAGTTGGTCGGTGCCTACAACATTGTGCCTCTGACGGCTGTGGTGGGCGAGTTTAAGGACTGGACTAGGAGGATGGACTGGCTATGGGAGATGGTGCAGTTTATGCTCGCGAAAGACAAGAAAGGCGAGGTATGCCATGGTGCGCAGCTCATGGATCGTCTACGGCTTGAATTACAGAGCGGATACCGGGATGTTCAAGAGACAGCCATGAGTCTTGTCGCAGTGGCCGAAACAGCTTGGCTGAAGCAAGTTTCCGCATGGATATTATATGGCAGACTTCCGAGCTTTGGAAGTGAAGACTTCTTTGTCCAAAAAGTTGAAGAATCCGACGAGGTAGGCATTGATCCGAGCCCTCGCGAAGCATTGCTAACAAGAATAGGAGTATATATCACGGCCCAGCCTGTTACCGGCATTTGTGACGCCAGCCACAGCTTCATCTATGCTCTTTATCGGCAAGTCATTAAATCATATCAGAGTTAAGAGCAGTGTAGACTCAGGACTTCGTGGCCTCGATCACTTGTCATCCAAGCTACAAGAATTGTCGAGCCTTTCTTTTCCTCTGAAAAGCACTAGCTTCTCGAGAGCCATCATCGCCGTCCGGATATCCCTATCCGAAAACACACTGCAAAAACTACTTCCACTAGCCAAGGTGACGGAAATGGCACAATTACTGAGAGACTTTTTCCTGCTGGGCCGTGGTGAATTTGCCATGCAGTTGACCCACGAGGCAGATGAAAAGATACGCAGTCGATGGAGGAGAGCAGACAATTTGGCTTACGAAAAGGGCGACGGTTTAAAGAATGTGACGGTCAAAGAAGGTGAAGTCGCAGCAGTTCTCGCCAGGACATGGGCCGTTTTGGCATCTATGCAGGGCCAACATGCTGAAGAAGACGAGCAACTGGAGCTTGCTCGAGACCTCTTACGACTCAATCTCACAAAGAGCAAGACGACTACACCATTGGGTTCTGGATCTGGCCTCAGTCGTGACGCTGCAAATCTATTATCTGAATCACCATTCCGCAACCTCCTCTTCTCTGTCCCATCATTGCTATCTATCCAAATCCCTCCACCATTGGACATGGTTCTATCACCATCAGACGTTCAGATATACTCTTGTATCAACGCCTACCTACTATCGATGCGCAGGGCGCACATTCGACTTACTGATCTATGGAAGATCACATCCCTACGACGCCATCATCCATCTCCAAGAGGTGGTCGGGAACAAATAATTCTCCTTCGCAAACGATGGACAGCCCGATCGTCGTCAATGCGCAGCTCTTGGACAACCGCCAGCGCTGCCATCTTCTTTCTAGCCGAAACAGAGGCTTACCTTCAGACAGAGATTGTAGCGGGCCTATGGGAAGGTTTCCATGAGTGGTTGACGGCCAATGACCCCGAGCATGGACGGTCTAGAGCACCAACACCTACCAAATTCCAAGATGAACTTGAAGATGCTGGTGATGAGGAAGCAGATAATGATGATATATGGCTAAGCAGTGAAAAGGACAATGCTGCCGCTCAAAACGATACTTCCAAAACGCCAGATTCAAAGCCTCCCCAAGATCCTCAAACTCTCTCAACAGCTCATCGCCTCTACCTCCGCACCCTCGTCCATCGCCTTCTCCTCACCCAAACTACCTTCACACAACCTTTATATAACCTCCTCATCCACATCGACCACCTCGTCGCCCATCTACACCGTTTACACGCTATCTACACCTCGATCGATCTCGAAGAAGACGCCGGCGTAGTCGACGCCTTTGTAGATCTCGAGTCAGAAGAGCGTGACGTCAAGCGCCGTCTCCACGACATCGAGTCCCGCGTCCGCTCCGGTATCGAAGACGTAGTCGCCGCCCTACGTGTCCTCGAGTCCGACCCCATCTTCACTGCCGAGTGGGAGGGCGACACTGCTCCCGCTATGCATACCGAGGAAGACGACGAGGAGGAGCAGCGCAACGGCAGGGCCCGGGACGCAGACGATGCAGAGGAGCGTGGTGGCTTCACAGCTGCTCGGGTCGGCGGTATCAACCGCCTGCTCATGAAGCTCGACTTTGGTACGTGGTTCGGCAGAACGGATGGCCACGATGATGTCGAGTAGCATTAGTAGCACAATATCTCCAAGATATGGTATGGAGATGCCAGCTGGCCACACTTACACGGGCATCATAATAGAGTGCCAAACCAAGGCATGTCTGCAGCGACGTAAAGGAGAGGGACGTTCGTCCCCGCATTTGAAGTGGTGCATCTGTGGCGTCACGGATGGCACGATTCTCATGCTCCAGGTGCATCTCGAGCTGGTCTGACGGGCGGGACAGGGGGGGTGGATGAGGGTTTTTCCCTGTGCATATGGATGGATGCATGGGACCAAGCATAGACATATACCAATGAATGATTCAAGTAGACATGCAGCTGGACGAAAATTTTGCGCAATGCCACCAAGAAAACTGTCAATTTTGCCAATTCGCATCAGGTCATGATGGCATCTCATTCAAGTATGTTGTAACTTTAGCCTGATTATACTGTAACGTCAACTGTTTTTGTGTGTCTCGGCCAATCCAAATTAACTCAGTATTCAATTCCTTCCGAGTCATGCCCATTTTCATATCTGGGGTAAGAGGCGAAGTCCAATCCGGGGTAAACAAAGACGCCGGGTAATACCAAGCCAAGCCAGATCATCAATCCTAAGGGTTCCCATTTCTTATGGCCCTTTTCCAAAAACTCCCGAGCGCCTCGCATGCTGAAACCGTGGGGATGATATTTCGAATCCCTCAAATGCCCATTCGATACCTCGTAACCCAGAATCTCTGTGGTGGGCGTAAATAAATCACGAAACAAGGAAATATCCAAACATATACATAGTGTTCCGTTTATAACGAAAGAAATAGGAAACTGTTAAAACATGATAAGAGAAAAAATGGATGTCGTGATCTCGTGATAAGGAGCACGAAAAGCATCCGGTAGCTTTCCGAAGAAACAATGATGATATGGTGTAGTTCTCTTCTAGAAAATATCAATCTCTATCGGTATAAGCGTTTCAAAGATGTTGGCAATTAGTATGCAGCAACAGGCTTCCGACCAAATTTCATTGAGCCACGGCTCGAAGAATGATCTTCTGAATGACGGCGCTGGAAAAAGCTGTGCATAAATGAGCGGGGATTCGTGTGGTTCACGTCGCCAGTGTTCTTGCGAATAGCACGATGCGAAGGCTTCTTGGCTTGCCAGCGCTCTTTGATACAGTCGTCGACGAGGGAGATGAGGCCAGTGGAAATGATGACACTAAGTTCTTGTTAGATCGAATCGCCGCGAATAGGGGTTCATGGTTACTTACTCGGCCACGTCTGTAATGGCATCAATAATGCTGCTATCGCTGATCCAAATGTAGCAGGGGGTAACCCAAGCACCAGCCATCTCGTCGTCGAGAATTTGGTTGGGACTGCGCATCTCAGGGACGATGTGTGCGACAGGGGCGCCATGACCATCTCGGACAAGATGGAATGAAACCACGTTGAGATTCTTGTCAATCACACGCTTCCAGGCGTAGGTGTGGCCCCACCACTGAAACTCGTATCGCTTGTTTGTCCGTCCGCCTCGTCGTGCAATGTCCACTCGGGCATAGTTACTGAACTCGAGCTTGATGCGGTTGGTCGGTACCATTCGCGCCTTTGGCTTAGGTGTTTGTGACTCCGGTGTTCCTTGGTGTGAGCCAGACCACACGGAAGCGTTGTCAGAAGTCGTCGAGGCGTTGGTACCATTACCGTGCTTGAAAATTGATGGGGTGCTGGCGGTGGATCGGTGGAATGGGGTGGTCATCGTTCGCATGGCGGAACTCATTGACCGTTGAAGGGCAGGGCGTGCTGCAGCAACGGCCTTGGTGGGCGCTGGAGCATATGCGCGTTTGGCGTTGCAAACCTCTCGGCCAGAGTCGCGACAATAACGACGTAAAGAAAATTCTCGGCGAGCAAGATCGTGCATACGCAGGTGGAATAGCTGAACCGCAAGTGTCCGTCGAGTGTGTCCGAAAGGTACAACAGTATCGACACGGAGGTTCATGTTGCCGTCCGAGGTGCAATCATCGTGGCGTACAGCAAGTCTGTCCAGCGAAGGAAACAGACGGCTGAAGTCTTGAGGTGTAGATGGCCGGCATGGTCGTTCGTTGGAGGTTCCACGGTAAGGAGGCAACACTGGGGGGATATGCAGCGATTCTGGGTCGGATAGAATGTAGTCCTTGTCTGCGTCCTCTTGATCCTCCTTGTCGTCGTCATCGTCGTCGTCGTCATCGCCGCTTTCCTCGTCTTCGTCTTCTTCTTCTTCTTCTTCCTCCTCCTCGTCTTCGACTCCAAATTCCACCTCTTCACCACCGACTGGCAAATCTCGGCACAAAGGTGCCATCTCAGACAGGACAGAGTCGTATGTGGCGATAGAGGATGATGTAGTGTCGAACCTGCGCTCAGCAGCTGTCGGAGCCTTCATTGTTGTTGTAGGCTTGTGGCCTTGAGATATATCAAGGGACTTGTTATTGGAACCGGAAGCTGAGTGAAAAGATGTGGGGGCGGTTGATTGAGATACTTCAGAGAAGTACGAGTCGCGGCGTGAGTCGGACTCGGAGGGAGCGGGAGATGTGGTAATGACAACCTTTCGTTGCCGCCGTGATGATGAATCCGGCGTCATTGTTCGGCGTTGTTCAATTGGGTTGTAGGATGTTGTAGTTAAGAAACCTTGTGGTTAAAGATGTTCGTGTAAGTGGTGTCGATGTTGAGCGTTGGGGAAGAGGAGTAGTGTATAAACTATTGATGTGGCGTAATAATCTTTGAGGCTTGGTTAAATGATGCGGTGTATGAGAGTAATGACACAACCAAGTTCAATTAGGCTGGGTCAGAATCAAGGGTCGTGAAATAGCTTTGAAGAGTTTTGAATATGAAGACGATCAATGGAGATATATCTTCAAAAGTCGGTTCTGCCTTGATATGTATGATAGACTAACGGACGTTGGCAGAAGGTGGGGAGGGGGGCTTATTTGGTACCGAGCCTGACCTTAATACGCAACCTGTGGAGCTCGAGAGATGCCAGGGGTAAGACGAGCTCAGGCATGGACTCGAGGCCACATCAGGAACCTGGTCGGTTACTTCTTAGCGGGACGGACCACTTTGGGACCACCTGTCAACTCGGACCACGGCGGGGAGAAGTGGAAGAAACGCCTCGCCCCGGCCTCAGACTCCCTCATCTCATCTCAAGGATGTTTAGGTTAACCTTCAGTAGCCACCCCCTAGTGCCTCTTCTGTGCAGCCTGCGGTGGTGACACTGCACTGTTGCAGCCCTAGCATCTCTGCACTTGATCGTTGGCTGGAAAAGAGAGGTCTGGGCGAGGGTAAGCAAAATGTTCCCCCAAAGTCTGGCGAACGAACTGCGCTAATATGTGCAATAAAGTCAACAGTGGGCAGACTGTCGGGTCACAGCGCCGTTACCATGAAAAGTTGGTCATTCTTAGGGAGGCGACTCCAACGGTAGGTGGCTGATAACCCCAGGCGATGCATTCCAACTTTTGACACACATCCGCCTGGTTTACAGATAAGCGTCTAGAACGTACCGTACAGTATACGGTAGTACTCCGTAGTAGGAAGTAGATGACTCTGTGGGCCGTACATACAACACCTCCATTCGTGTTCGTGGGGGGGACGTTTAAGGAGCAGAGTCCCCCGGATGAGATCCGTAGTGTGCACCGGCCAGTATTCGGCCGCTAGAGTGAGAATGAGGGTGCGCGTGTGAAGACGTTGTGACGGTGTAACACACGGGGACAGGCCACAGCTGGGGGTGCAATGGCTGTTTAGAGCTCATGTCGAGCTCATAGTCACACCATGGGTGGGCTGTTGCCTCGTCCCGTCGATTCGGTCTTTCTGGGGTGATGGGTGACAATCCCTTCTCAGTTTGGGTGATGGATTCTGGTGCGCGCCGATCGATGGGATCTTGCTGAAATGGTTGTCGATCAAGCGTCGGTAAGCTTGATTATCAAGGGAGGTTGGCGGCATGGACCATTTGGTTCGACTGAGGCAATGATGTCGAAGATTTTCAGGGTTGCTTCGGACCAAGACCGAATAATTCACGTCTTGCCGGGAGGCCAGTGGGCCTTTCAGCATTTCACTGCTGTGAAAAAAAGACCCTCTCTGCTCTGTTGGAGCCTTGAAGGACCCCTACAGTCAGTCCCTAGGCGCCCACAGATTCTCCAGTACCCAAAAGACCCGCCAATCTTTCATCACCACGCACAGAGCTGTGCTTCGCTTCCCCCACGTGAAGGTGAAGGTGTCGAAACTCAACTCGTCGTGCGTTGGCTCACGACCCATTTATTCCTCATCATAGACAAACGAAACGAGTAACGTGCCCTGGACGTCTCAGTACCGTGACCGAAGGGAGGAATCTCAGATGAGAAGTGACCCCGATAGTTTGACTCAACTGGCGGATCCATGGAACGAGTCTCGGCTGGGTTAGTAGAAGTGCTGTACGTAGTAGAGGCCCTGTAAGTGCAGTTGCCTGAAGAGGGTTCTCAGGATTCCTGATCATGAACGGATTCCATGATTCACGACTGAGGTGAGCACGATGTTGATGATTCTTGACAGGTCACGAGATGATGTGAGTTTGTCTTGTTTTGCGGATGCCTTCCCCCATTCCTTCCTTCCCTTCCTTGAGTTCTTGCACGTGGAGTCAAAAGGCGAGTACGGAAGGTGCCAGTTGATGCGATGACCTACCTCCAGGCCTCCAGCTCCAACACAACGTCCACCTCAGGCATCACGTTTTGTTGAATACAGAAAATTCAGCTACCTACAGTGCATAGGGTAGCCAAGCGTTGAGGGTCATTGTCCTCTGTCGCCTCGACTTCAAGACCGCTTGAATGGCTTCTTCCTGACCCTGTGTGTACCATCGCATCGATCCTTGCATTTTATGGGTTACTCGAGGTTCCTTTCACCATCCATCTTTCATGTTCAGCTTCCACCAACCAAGCATGGGATCGACCATCCAAGTCACTTTTTCCCTCAATATTTACCAGTAACGTTTGCTTCTCTCCTTGATCCAGAAGGTCCTCGACCCGTCCGGTGACCCCGGAATCTGATGCACGACCGATTGGATCCCACGGCGTCTCACCTCTTCATCTTTTCTCGTCCAGGGTTGCACAGAGCCTTGGGTCGTTGGTCTGTCGTGGCTTGTCGATGATCATCAAACACGTCAGCCTTCTCTAACCCACAGTGTCTGCCTCGTGAACAAGTCTGCTCTGACTTTCTTTGCTGGTAATGTCGGTGACGAGGCTGCCATGACGACTAAGTTTCAACTGAGCCACGTCCTTCTAGGCATGGCCTATTAAGATGGGGAGGCTGCGAATGGCCTCGACTCGGCCTTCGACCTAACGTTAAAGTGCTTCTATTTGGGGAGCTGTCATGGCATGGGTAAATGATGTGTGTTAATGCGCTGGGCTCCATCACTAAAATCCCTTCTCCACAGTCCTTAAATCAGCCTTGACAGTATCTGCTGCGCCAGACGCTGGTTTACTGGATTACCACCTAATGAATTAATTGACTCACCGGGACTACAGGGCCGTCCCGTCCTAGGCATTCACAGCCCGGCAGGAAGATTTACATGGCGGGTGAGCCAACTCGTGGCTCTGCTACCCTGGATGATCCATCATGAGGTAAATACTTTGAAGGCAGCTGGTGAAGCCCAGCATCAACATGCATGTCTCACTGCCCTCGCATATAGAGATCCAGGATGGAATTCAGTCGATAGCACTTCAGATTTATCAGAACTCGATATTGATACCTGTGGAAAGCCTTACAATCACAATGGAAACCCAACACCTCCATCATGATGCGCCCAAGTGTATAGGACTACAACGCCACGAACTCTAGAGCATCTGAATTCGATACACACCCGTGTTACATAGTCACACTGACAGATCGAATGTGCAGCATTCAGCTTACACGACTAAGACAATTGTTCATTTAGGCTCCAAACAGAGTGTCCTACCCTGAAGCATCCCCCATCTCTTCGCTAACATCGCACGCGTTGAATATGCACGTCGAAATCGACAAATGACAACCAAAATGGCCCATCAAGATGCAGCCTTCATTCATGTGTTGACCGCTAATTCGCTGTTATGACACTCTTTCGATCTTGGGTAGAAGAAGCACCATGTGCCATATGAATCAAGTCCCGGAAATCATGTTTCCAGTCTTCCGAGGAGCAGGGCAATCGCCAAGTCATTCTCTTTGAACCGTCCTTGGCATTGATAACCTGTGCCTGACTATCATGAGGCCGCAACCTTGCACGGAGATACAAGCTCTTTGCTGGAAGTCTGGAGATGAGGTGTCCATCCAGGTACCTTATTCATCTATCTTTCTATACAGTACTTAACTTCAACTTGGGTTGAAACAGACATATTGCCCTTTTCGACTAGCTACACGAAGCTCGAGTTGGAGTGTCACGAATCTAACCACTCATCGGAACCCTATGCCGTCACATCACAAGAACCACACATCTTTGGTAAGCTTCAAGTCTGAAGGTCCCGAGCTGACCTCACTTTGTCTCGGGTTTGATCCAATCTCCATCAATTCGACCTAAGCCGCGTTTTAGCGCAGTTGATCTGTTTCCTGGCGCATCTTTTTACTACTGCACCTATCCGAGACCAGCAGGTCGGCTTGACGCAATGCTACGGGAGCTAAGTTAGCTACTTATTGTACTAAGATGCAGCTGCTCAATAGAGAAGTCGATAGCATCATTGCGTGGGGATGATTAGGTTCATGACGAATGCCTTTAGCTGCGCTTAGAGGCATCTAGTGTCAGGCCTCAGAATTGATGTTTGCCCTCTAGAGAGCCGGGCATAGCCACGTACTCGATATTCAGGCTGAGAAATGCCTGACGCCTCACTTTGCACTTTAACGGCTCTGCTTCCCCGCGCTTTTCAACACGTGTTGGATGTGCCGGCCCGTCGGCGGGATATGCGACTATCAGGCTCTTGCAAAAAAGGTTTCTGCTCTGGTCGAGACACCCCGAGAGGCGAGACGATGGATACATGGATGATTTGGGGCCGATCCGAATGGACAGAAGCCGGACCTTCGGACCCTGCGCCTTTTATCCCGCCTTTCCCCACGCATTCGCACAGCTTTGTGCCTAACAACTGGATAGAAATCAGCCATATTGCTGTATGATCTTGGTACGCGAGATGCCGTTGTGCAAGCCGTCCTGTGCGTTTCAACATGGGCCATGACCACTTTATTGCCTGCCGCCTCGGGGGATCCCAAGAAGAGCAAGATTCATCCGGCGTTGAAATTGTGCTGTCTCCCGAATTCGAGACATTGTATCCGGCCGGCGTGTAACGGCTGTGCTCCTATTTTATCCGATCTTTTCCATAGGTGACCTGATTTCACCCGCCCATGATCTTGACAAATTTATTAGACTGGAACCTACTATTTCCAGTAGCCTTCTAAAACGTCATTATCATGTACCATAGCATGATTTAGAGTATTCAATATAATCTTGGTGAGTTATAGTAGTACTTGCTGTTTGTAACCACCTTGCCGTCTAATCATCCCACTTCACCAGTCACCAGATGCGCTGAATTTATTCAATCTCTTTTACTCACCTATGTCTCACAGCTTTGAGAGCCTGTCGACCCTCACCATCTTCTCACCTCTCTCCTGATACTGTCTTGTGCAACTTGTCTTGACGTTTCAATTCAAGCATCCCATCATAGATCTCATTCCCATCGTCAAACACCCATCGACCCAAACAGTTTATTGCAGAATCACAAGCAACTTTGATTTGCTGTCTAATTCTTATTCATTGAAGATCGTGCCGATCCAAGCAACTTCGGTGGAGGCCTGATGCTTGCTCGGGCTTTTACAATGTAACTCCCCAGGTCCTTGGGCGTCTAGCCGGTAACAGATATAAACGTGGTCGTGGAACCGCTGCGTAGACGGCCGGGCCGTGTCTTGGAAGTATGTTTCGGATTTATGCGAAATTTATTTAGCAGAGACAACAATGGACTCCAGATGCGTAAGGAGGTAAGATGATCAAAACCAGGAGTCACACAAGACAAGATGCATCGGTCAATATCATAACCTACTGAATCGAACTGCTTTACAACTAACTAAATCTTTGACGTTCCACTCGTCCCCTATCATGATCACACACACCTCATGCAACGCATCAAATCCTCCTCCTGTGTCTCTCTCGAGTCCCTAAACTACCGCTCAACGCCTGAGGAAACAGCCACGGCCCGACGGCCAATCTTGACTTCCTCCTGTTATTCGTCGTCATCATCGTCATGGACATTCTCTCCTAGAGATCGTTGTCACCCTCGCTGCGCCGTCCCCAGCTCTACTGGGGCTGGCTGTTCCAGCCAACCCAGCTTCGCGGCATCACGCGCCAGATCTTGACCTCGCCACTGCGCAGGTCGTCGAGCTTGAAGCTCTCCACCTTAACCTTCTTGCTCTCGCGGCCTTGTTCCCATGCACGCACCTTCTTCTTGGTGCCGTCCCACTCAGATACTACAGCGACGTGGTCGGGTTTGCCCACCTCGGCAGAATATTTCGCATGCATGGGACCGTGCTTGCCCTGGAATTTGGCGTTACGGACAGTGATGATGTCGCCAGCTCGGATCACGTCGTTTTGCTGGGTTGATGCGTTGGCCATGTTGGAATAGACAAGGGCGCCATATGCACGTGTACCGACGGGAGGCAGAGCGTCCTGGTAGGGTCGAAGAAGTTCCAGGACAAGACCTTGAGGAGTGCCGTCTGCGACAACGGTGTCCTTCTTGGATGCTACGGCCGTTGAGATGTGGCGGCCAAATCGCTCATAGTATTCTTCCATCTGGTCCTGGCGGAGCGGACGTGGTGGAGGCTCGTGGCGCTGCTCAAGTTCAACGTCCGATGGATCATAGGGGTCGTAACGGATCGTCAGGAAAGTTTGCGAGTAGTCTTGGAATAAGATAAAAATCTCGCGAGTTATGGTCGTCTGTTGTCCACCATTGGTGGATGTTGACTCCTCGGCCTCAAAATAGATGTCCTTACGACCTTGGAGGACAGGCGGCACTTGATTAGACTGCTTCCACCAGCCACTTTGAATGGCGAGGTCTAGATCATTGGCGATGAAACCTGACTCCATCGACATCGACGGTCGGTGAATGTCCATAGACCGTCGGTTTCCAGTAGTAGCTCTTGAAACATCAAGAGATTGTCGACCAGAAGCACGGCCTGCAGGCACAGACGGCGGGAGAGGCGCTCTTCGATCAATAGGAGAGGTAACAGAAGGAGAGGTAGGGAAAACAGCCTCCTCCTCGATCTTGGGCGTTCTAGGAGCATAGGGGTGTGCACCGGGGGGAGCTGAGTAATTGTATGGGTCATAATCCTCTTCCTGACGAGGGGACTGGAGTGGTTGTGGAGGAATAATATTAGTTGGAGGAGGAGGAGGAGGCGCCGCGCGTGGGATATCGATAGATTGTCGCTTATTGTCCGCAGGGGGAGGCGGGGGAGGAGCAGCGCGTGGCACATCAATAGACTGTCGCTTGTTCTCGGGAGGAGGCTGTGAAGGAACAGGCGGAGGTATAGCTCTGGGAGCTGCCGCGGACGGAATAGGGGGCGGTATGATGGCAGGGGCATCGGAAACTGGAGATAGGAGGGTGTTATCTTCCAGGCTTGAATCACGAGCGTGTGACTTCAAGGCGTCCTTATGGGGAACCGAGGAAGCAATATCAGTGTCGTAATCGCCTTCATACTCTGTGAGTTCTTCCGCCTCCTCCTCACCAGCTTGAGGAGGTCCCTTAGGGACCTGTGCCTGGGAATCTTGAGTTGACTGTCGCCGGAGAGCACCTGGTGGAGGTGGAGGGGGCGGTCGGCTCTGCCCAGGAAGAGCCGGTGCGGATCCTGGGATAGGAGGTGGTAGTCGACTTAATCTTTTACTGGCATTGGACCCAGGAGATATAGGGCTGAAGTCCTCGCGGGTAGGAGACAATGGCGGCGATCTTGCAGGCAAATGAGGAGGCTGAACTGGCGGTGGTGGCATAGGGGGAGACCTTGGAGCAACCGCAGGGGCCTCTCTTTCGCTATCCCGGCCGCCAGAAAGCTCGTCTCCAGACTCGGATCCGCCTGATTGGGACTTAACATCGGCGGGAGGTGCAGGAGGAGGAGGTCGAGCTGCAGAATAATGAGCCTCAAGTTACTTTCAAAGAAGGGTTTTACCTACACTCAGATGGCACGGGAGGTGGCACTCCTCGACTACCAGGAACAGGGGGTGGTCCTGCAGGGTCTCGCGGAGGGACTAGACGATGGTAAGTAATGAGAACATGGCCAGTTTTGGTCATACATACTTGTAGGGGCAGAGTAAGGTGCAGGAGTAGCCTCATTATCTTCCTCCTCGTCGTATGGTGCCTCTTCATGCTGCGGCGCCCGAGGGGGTTGAGAAGGCACTGGCGGCGGCGGCGCTCGGGCAGTTGATTCATGTTCCACCTCGGAACGAGTTGACTCCTCTGGCTTACTTGAGCTGCCAAACCCAGGAAGAGCCATCATGGTAGGCACAGGTGGTGCAGCAAGGGGGGATGTCGGCGACGCCTCTTCCATAGTTTCGTCGATCGAAGTTCGCTCCGGCTTGGGAGCCTTCTTCTTCTTGGGTGGAGGTGCAGGTGCAGGCATAGGCGCACCGAACATGCCATGGAAGCCCATACCACCACTCATCTTAGCCATTCTCGCTCTCAGTTCCTCTTTGCGCCTGACTTCAGGATCGACTTCTTCCTCCTCCTCATCTGCTTCCTCACCTTCCTCACTTTCTTCCTTCTTTGGTGCCTCAGGAGGGGGAGCAGGATGTAGAGGCAATGTGGGTGCTCGCGATGCACGTCTAGGCGCACTGTCGCTGTCTTCACGCTCAGTCAACTCATCGTTGCCTTCCGTCGTATCACCAGCGCCAGACATGTCCGCCTCATTACCATCATGTACGGATTCCGTCGCAGGTCCCTTAGACGACTTACGGCGCGGAGGTGGCGGCATACGACTTGGTCGAGGTTCATCTATAGATGTTCTAGTGTCGGTTTCCTGAGTGTCTCTACGCTCGAGAGCAGGTGGAGGCTCTTGAGGCGATACCTCCGTCTCAGCCGGGGCATCGGCATGTCCGATACTTTCGCGTTTCTTCTGAGGCTTTTTTGGCTTCTCCTTCTTAGCAGCAGCATCAGCATGCCGCGCTGCTTGCTCTTGCTGCTGTCTTTGGAGAAGGGCAATGCGCTCCTTCAAGCTAGTAGGCTTGGGCTGATCTTCATCGTCGCCTCCTTGAGCTTCCGCTGGCATAAGCCCAGCTTTCTCGGCCTGTCCCTGAGCCTCAGCCTCCCTCTCCCTGATTTCAGGATCCTCGTCACGTCGGTAGACCTTGGCAGTTGGGGTTTGCTGTGGCGGAGGTATAAAAGCGTTACGGCTCGGGGGAGGAGGGACGAACGGCTTCTTGATGAAACCTGTGCCCGAACCAGCAAGACCACTTGGCTTGAAGGGCGCAACGGGAGGCGCTGCGGGCTTGTTAAAAGCCGCAATGCGATCCTTGAACGAGCTTGTCACAGGCTTCTCTGAAACAGGAGGTGGTCCGGAAGGCTTGGGCTTAGGAGGAGCCGGAGATGAAGCTTGAGCTGGAGCGGGGGCTGGAGGCTCAGCAGCTTTGGGAGCTGCCGCTGCCGGAACGGGCTCAGCAGGCTTCGAAGGACCGGGCTCCGGGACAGCCGGGGCAGCCGGTTCGGGAGCAGAATGTTTATGAATGGGCTCATGGGCCTCTTCGATCTCGGGCTCAGGCTCGGGCGCGGGCGCGGGCGCTGGAGGAGGTTCTTGCTGAGCAGGTGGCGGTGGGGGAGGAGAAGCGATATCTTCGGCGGGCTGGGTAGCTTCGTGCTCCTTCTTGGTGCGAGTTCGAGCTGGACGAGGCGGTGCGGTAGGCTCAAACTTCTCGACAAAGTTACGAGGGAAGATGCCCTCTTGCTTTACGCCTTGGTCGTCGACATATTCCCCGCCATACCAGTCGGCGTCCTCCTCATCGGTGACGGTGATGACCTGCCCAATACCAAAGTTGAGGTCGTCCTCGTGAGGCGACGAGTACTCGTAGATAGACTTGACCCTGAATGGCGCGGCCATGTTGCTGGTGATTGATCCTCTAGAAGCTCTCTTGCAGGACAAATGCTGCCCGAGGCTCGGATCAAAGCTGCTCGGGGCGTGTGGCTGTATGGAGCACCAAGGTACGTGGATATTCGTAGGTCAACAGCTCGCTTGGTTGGGTGTGGGGCACGACAGGGGGGCGTCGTCAGCCTGTCGGAGGAGATGAGGCGGGGGAGGATATCGTTTTGAATGTTCTGAAGGCGCCGTTGTGTAGGAAGACGATTGTATGATTTTAATATGTGCTAGGAATTATTACGCGCGATGCTCAGGTCCTTGGGAGAGGAAGCGAGCGAGTAAGAGAGAGATGAGATGCAGGTTGCAAGGAGGCGGCGGTGGTGTTTAGCGGAGCTTAGGCCTACTGCTAGCTGGGGCCTTTTAGGTTGTCGACGTCAGCGCCTTGTACCTATGAGCCCGTCACTCCGTCCATCCCACGGCTAAAAGTCTTAGGCGCGCAGACAGTGGTACCTCACGTTGAAGATACCGTATTAAGGTAGAGGGATGTTTCTAATTAGGTTGATGCCTAGTTCCGAGGATAGTTCGTCATGACTATCACGATAAGACGTGTCGCGTTGAGTAATGTGGATGATAGTGGTGTAAGACATGTAATAAGAATATTTAGAGGATTTGGGGAGCAATTGTGAGTCGATGCATTGAGTTGTGCTTTATCTTTGATCGTGGGGTCGTATGTTTAATCTGCAGTGCCCGAGCTGTCCGGAGGCATAAAGAACCTGGGGCAACAGAAACACTGGTTGGGCTTTTAAAACAACCGTCCTATGGGTGATACCAAGGCATGAATACTAGCCCATGATACTTTGAAACCACTGTTTATACCCCATTCGGCTTATGGATGTAACATGATGAGAAAAATGACTGTTCTTTGTGCTGTACAACAATGCATCATCTATCTTCCATGATGGAACAAATCTCTCTGCCTTGATTGGTCTACTGGGCATTTTCGAGCTTTGGACGTCATCATAAAAAATACGAACATGTCCACAAGCACTCAAGTGCTGGCCTGTAGTGGTAATTATGTCAGCTGGGTGAAGGGTCCAGTCGTCACACAGTCTCCCCTCTTCTGCGGAGTGTGGCACTTGCAAGCTAACTGTGGCGGCGGGGCACTTTCTGGATCTTTCTGAGCTTTGAATCCAAGTTGAGCTGCGATATTGCACATCCTTTTCTCAAGATCGCAATATTCCACCATGGCCTCAACGTCCAAGCAGCCCCCAAAGGGCATTCTCAAGAAGCCCAAATCTATTAAAGAGCGGGACGTCGATCCTAGAGAAATCGCCATCGAGCATGCCAAGATCATCCAGCATCGCAAGGAGCTCGAAGCAGAAATCCTTGACAACCTGGTTGTCCTCTCCGAATATCCTCTTGTCCGCGAACCTCCTTACAACGCCTCCGACCCAGCCCCATCCGATGTTGCCGACTTCAAGGCTCACGTGCGACTCTTCCAGCCCTCAGATTATGACGACCTCATCATCGAGCGCAACGTGAATGAGCTTTGTGGTTACAGCCTCTGTGCGCGGCCACGACGACAGACTGGACCCGGTGGCGAGTGGAAGATCACCAACGGCAACATTGTCAAGCGCGGGGACCTTGAGAAGTGGTGCTCAAAGCAGTGCGCTCGTCGTGCACTCTACGTCAAGGTTCAGCTGAACGAAACAGCTGCTTGGGAACGAGCGGGCATCCCGGATATTGAGATTGACCTGCTCGACGAGGACAGATCTAAGGAAACAGAAGTTGACCGCGCTGCTCGGGAGCTGGGTAAGCTCAAGCTCGAGGAACAGCGACAAGCAGCTCGGGATACTGCTGCCCTAGCCCTTGAGCGAGGCGAGCCCAATCCATCGCAAGGCAAGGACAAGAAGATGAATATTACACTCAAGGAAAAGGATGCCAAGGCACCTTCCACTACATCTGACAAACCCGAGGTTTACGATGACGAACACTTACTTGTCGAGGGCTACAAGACCAAACTTAAACTGGAGGAAGAGAACAAAAAGTGACGGTACATCATATCTTTAAGCGTTGTCATAGGATTAGGCGTTGGATGGCATATGTATCATAGGCAGGGTCATAAACGAAGATAGGCAGATACCCCATCATGACACCTGCAGCACAGGTCCTGTGGACTTGGACAACAATTCCTCTGGCTCAGTTCCCGAAAGGTGTGAACTGGCCTTGGACAAGGTCACGTTCACAGAAGCGAGGGAAGTAACTTGGCGATCAAGCGTCATCTCTGGAGAGATCCAGAGAATCGGCGACACCTTGGGGGGTCGTAAAGTCTTTCTTTGAGACCTATGCACTCACTGTCCTAAGACGCCAAGTAGTGAAACCCTGTAAATGCCAGACACCCATCATAATCCCAAATACCATTTTTTTAGTCGCGGCGAGGGCGGTTGCCGTATTGTCGTCCACCACGCTCGGGGAGCTGCTGCTGAGTGACGGGGATGACGTTGACGGGGATGGACTCGAACTGTATAGGTTGTTAGCATCTCGTCCAACTTGTCCAACTATCGGGGATGCACATACGCCAAGGTGCTTGAGAAGGTCCTTGGTCTCGCCATCGACGTCGAGCTGGCCAGACTCGGAGTTCTGGGTGAAGTCCAGAGCGGAGACCTCAGGAACGTACTGATCCTTGCGCTCACGCTCCTCCTCCTGAAGCTTGAAGGAGATACCACGGACAGGGCCACGCTGAATTCGCTTCATCAAGTGGGTGGTGTAGCCGGCAATCTGCAAAATCCTGTATCAGTCGCTGTCGTCTATCACATTTTCGAATATCGGCAGTTCTAACCTTGTTGCGCAGGCGCTTCGAGGCAATGATAGCGATCTCATCACAGATACGCTTGTTGGTCTCGAAGTCCAGGGTGAGCTTGGGGTAGTACCGCTCGATGATGACCTTGGCGGACTTCTTGACAGTCTTGGTACGAACGCGACCCATTTTGACGGTATTGGACTGTTGGACGTTGGGCGATAGGTTGAAAGAAGTCGCTGGTGTGAAATTCCGCTAGGGACCTGGAATTTTGGTGTTGATGGGGTGGGTCGCACTTTCTCAGGATTGGCGATTTAGGGCTCGGATCACGTGTGCGCCAAGAGTGGGCTGTTTCGCTTACCTAATGCACGAAAGGGCGCTAAGAGACGGGAGGCTGGTGGATCTTCATGAATCAAGTGAGATAATCTTTCGTGTAGGAATTTATGAAATAGTTCAAATCGTTTGGTTTTGGGTCAGCCTTTAGAAAAGTGATGGTGCGGAAATACTTGGAAAATTCAAGTTTGATTTTGCTTCAATTCTATTTGTACAATTCGTTTGGTACATGATTTCTCTAAAATAGTAGAGACAATAGATGACATCGATATACAACGGCTCCAGCCTCTTGCCCTTAACTCAGACATCTACTTCATTGCTTGTCGTCAAGACCGTAGTTCTTAGAGCTGCCTACAGCCTCTTCTCGAGGAGCGGAGGCATCCTTTCCACCGAGAAGCTCATCAGCAACGCGGTCGGCTCGCCAAGGATCAGCTTCGGTCTTGGTCTGCTGCTTAGGAGCTTTCTTCTCGTTATACACCTTTGCACGTCCCTTAGCCTCCCTTGCAACAAGCTGGGCCTCGTTGTTGGCTTCTTGAAGGTGGAGCACGACCTTTCCACTAGGATCAACGGTCGCCGTTCGAGGGTTGACGTATGCCTTAGCACCACCAAATGTTGTAGTGTCGAGTTGTGTAATACCAGTGAGCATCTGCTTGTGCGCCGAGACCCTGAGACGGACATTTCTGGTATTGAACTCATTGTCTCCTGCAGGGGTATCGGCCACGAAACCACCAACACCAAGCTTGGCGGGCGAGGGGCCGTTTCTGGGGTACATGACTCGAGCGAGAGTAGGGGTATGCTGCCCCTGAGGTCCGTAGATAGGGTGGTTCTCCATATACGAGTTTGTCCTCAGGTAGCTGATACCAGCAGAGGGATGGCTGGGAGGAGGTCCAGACTTGCCATAGGGACTCTCGGCGGCTGCGTTCTCTCCGGCAGATAGGAAGGTCTGGATGATGCCCACTGGCTGGCCAAGGGGCGCAAGGTCGAGGAACTTGGAAACCAGTCCGTAGAGTGTAGCACGGTCGCTTCGTAGGCCACGTACATAGTCCGTGAACTGATTGTCAGTGATATCTCCGAGGCTGATCTTGGGAGGTGCTGGGTTGCCCTTCTCCATGGCGGTCCTGGCCTGGTTAGTGTTTAAGGATTCCGTCAGTCTCTCCTTCAGCAACTGTCTGAACTGAGCACGCTTAGGTCGCACGTTCTTGTCGAGATATCCGATAAACTCGCCCTCGGTCATCCTAGCCAGCCACGGTCCCTGGAACTTCCATCGCTTGTCGTCGGCTCGTCCTTTACGGTAGTCGGTAAAATCCATATCCTCCTCAAATACAGACTTGCGCCACATATCGGTCTTTACTAGGCTGCCACCTCGCTCTGTGCCCTTGGGAATCGAAAGGGGAACACGTAATTCCTGAAACTTCTCCAGAGAAAGGGAGTGGTCGGCGGCAGAAGCGAAGTCGGTAACGCTCTCGATAGAATCGACCTGCTTGACTCGGATCAAGGGTGTTGAGGTCGTCAAGGTAGACTTGAGAGGGAAGGGTCGCTTAAATCCCCAGTCACCCTTCTCTCGCGACGAGAGAGGAGATGTAACGGACTGGTACTGCGGGTATTGTCTTGTCATGGTGGGAGACTTATGATCGCCAATGTGCAGGTTTGTCGACTGAGGTTCGGGCAATGGCTTGGGGAGGGAGAAGAGTCGAGACGATCTCAACAGCGCCCCTCCGGGCGAAACGGTACGACCCCCCATTGCGACTCGGAGACCGTTTAGCGAGCTCAATTGGCTTGCCGTTCTGGTGTCTTCGTGATGGGCAATAGGCCTGTAGCTGAAGTCGACGAAAATTCGCTGGACAATGGAAGCTTGGGCGGAATCTACCGGTGATGACCCGGGGAGATCTTATTGGCTAATTGAGCTCAGGCACACGACCCTCTTCTGACAGCACTATGCCCCACTGAAACCCTGTCTGCTCATCGCTGCAACTTCAGTTTTATAAAAAACCAGCCAAACAACTAACAAGACGAGGAGAGGCGAGGAGACGTCTTTTTTCCTTCTTCTGTTGTGAAACCATCCGGGAAAAAGTAGATGCAAGCGATAAAGAGGATGGCGTCATCATCAAACATTTACAAGTCACCTGCCTTGACGCACGAGCTTGTTGCAAAATGCTCCGTGAGTCTCATCTGGCGATGGCTTCATTTAGCCGCTGGAGCTGGGGTTGGAGCATATAAGACTAATCCACATATTACAAGATAGACCACTAGAGCAAGAGCTTCAATACTTACGCTTCCTCATGGCGTTGTGCAACTTCCCATGTTCATGCCTGTCGCAACTCAGGCGTCTCTGAAAGGCATTACCCCCGAGCAGCTTGAGGAGACGGGTTGTCGATTGTGTCTAAACAACACATACCACCTTGGTTTGAAACCAGGACAGGAAGTCTTGGATGCGATAGGTGGAGCACACAAACTTCAAGGATGGGATCATAACATCCTGACCGATAGTGGAGGGTATGTCTTGCTACAATATGTGAGTGATTGAAGCGGGCTAACAGTTCTCCAAGGTTCCAAATGGTCAGCTTGCTCAAGCTTGCTACTATTACTGAAAAGGGTGTCGAATTTCTGAGTCCTCACGATGGTACACCTATGCTCCTTACACCCGAGCACTCAATGTCATTACAAAACAGCATCGGCAGCGATATTATGATGCAGCTGGACGATGTTCTTGTGACGACTTCACCTGACAAGGCACGTATGCGCGAGGCCATGGAACGCAGTGTACGATGGTTGGACCGATGTATCGCAGCGCACAAGAAGCCCGAGTCACAGAACCTCTTCTGCATTATCCAAGGTGGTCTAGATCTTGACATGCGCCGAGAATGTTGCCGAGAGATGCTGGCTCGCGATACGCCTGGCATCGCTATAGGAGGATTGAGCGGCGGCGAGGCCAAGGCAGATTATTGCAGAGTTGTAGCAGCTTGCACAGAGATGCTGCCTGACCTGAAGCCACGATATGTTATGGGCATTGGCTATCCTGAAGACCTAGTTGTCAGTGTTGCACTGGGCGCCGACATGTTTGACTGTGTGTGGCCTACGCGAACAGCCCGTTTTGGCAATGCAGTTACCAAGCATGGCGTTCTCAACATCCGCAACAGGAAATATGCTACTGATTTCGGCCCTGTCGAAGAGGGCTGCAACTGCATGGTCTGCAAGCCAACCGCTGAAGGAGGGATGGGTGTCACTCGGGCCTTTGTGCACCACAACGCCTCTAAAGAGACGGTTGCGGCGCATTTATTGACGATTCACAAT
Source organism: Fusarium sarcochroum (assembly GCA_013266185.1). Taxonomy (NCBI): domain Eukaryota; kingdom Fungi; phylum Ascomycota; class Sordariomycetes; order Hypocreales; family Nectriaceae; genus Fusarium; species Fusarium sarcochroum. Next base: position 31,037 of record JABEXW010000008.1, on the reverse strand, counting down.
GTCTACTATCAGCTGAATCTCATGCGACAAATACGGGAGGCGATTATTGAGGACCGCTTCCCGGCATTTGTGCGACAGTTCTTTGCTTGGCTATATGCCGAAAAGACAGGGTATCCGGAATGGGCAGCCGGAGCATTGAAGGGTGTCGGTATAGATCTGCAATCGGAATAGAAACCACCCACATAAATGGTATCCGTCACAAGCAAGGCGTTGGTGAAAGAAAAATTATGAATAATGAACATGCATTCTATATACGGTTATCGCTCATATGCCAACAAGGATATCCTGACAAAACTGCGCATTGTCCAAGAGCTCCCCCACATCGTTTCATTAAACATTCCGGGTAATCGTTAGAACCAACACCTCTTCTCTAAGATGGCAAATCATAAATAAACTCCATCGCTCCCCAATCCAATCGTCATATCGTTGCGATTATAGAGCAATGGCCAGAGCAGCAAAGGCAGCCAGGACAGCGCCGAAGCCAACACGAGCAGAGGAAGCATCGTTACCGCTGTCGCTGCTCTCAGTGGAAGTAGGCTGAACAGTAACCGTGACGGGGCCCTGGTTGTTCTCGCTGGTGGTGGCATCGCTGTTACTTTCGCTGCTGCTATCGTCGCCATCGTCGCCATCGGAGCCGCCAGTCTGGCGGGCGCCGGAGGTCTCAGTCGCGGTAGCCTCGGACTCTGAGGTGCGGGCGGCAGCGATACTGCAGACATCGGTAAAGTGTTCGCAGAAGGTAGCAAAGGTCTTGGCGACTGTATAATGTGTTAGCCCAGCTTCTGGTGTTTCAATTGTGAGGTACATACCATTATAGAAGGTGTCAGGCTCGCCAGTGCTTGCCCAGTCAGCGCAAGAGGAAGCATAGTTGTCCATCGCATCGGTCCAGGTGAGTTTGGTACCGGAGCCACGGCAGCTAATTAACAGTCAGTAACTGGAACGAGTTTACACATTGGCTGAGGAACTCACCAGTAGCACTCAGCCTGCTCCTTGAAGGGAAGTCTGGTGAACTCTCGGTCCTGCTTGGTACACTCAGTGAAGATGGAAAGCATGTCTCCGCAGGCCGAAGCATAGGTCTGCTCAGCAGGACTTGTGGTGATGGTGGCGGTATCATCATCTTCAGCAGAGGTAGTAGTTGCTGTAGGACGGCTGCCATCACGGGTGACGCTGCTGTCACTATCACCACCACCACCACCACCACCACCGGTCATGCTGCTGCCACTATCACCGCTACCACTACCACCACCGGTCACGCTGCTGCCACCACTACCACCGCTGCCGCTGCCGCTGCCGCTGCCGCCGGTACATTTGGCGGCGAGTCTGCAAGCGCTGTATAGAGTGCCGTAGGCTAGAAACATAACATGTTAGAGATCCTATTTCCTAGCAGTCCTTAATGCGGCTTAGAAACTCACCTTGGTACTGAGAAGTGTTCTCGGGAGCCTCCTCCGAGAGGTAGTCAGAGCAGGCTGAGTAGAGAGGAGCGGCATTGCTTCGTCCATCACAGCATGCGCAGGCGACGAGTGCTGTGGGATCAGCAGTCGAAGCAGCGCCGAGGCCACCGACTTCAGAGACACATTCTTGGACAATGCTAACAGCTTGCTCGCAGGTTGCGTATTCGGGATCGCTGGGGTTGATGGCAGCGTTTTGGAAGAGGTGAGGACCCAAATCCAAACCAGCCAGAGGACCAGAAGTCATCTGGGCAGCGGCACCACTGGCCAAGATAGAGAAAACGACACTCTTCATCGTGAGAATTGGATATTCGATCTAGGTGGAATTCGAACGCCTTAGGTCGACGGATGGTATGTTGAGTCAAAGCAAGACAAGCAGTCACTTATACAAAACTGTGGGCGGAGAAGCACCAAAATCCTCAGAAAGCAATCTTCGGGGGGTGAAGGGCCGACGTTCGGGAATTTATTCTCCAACCCGACCTGAACTGAATTGACTCGAGCCAGACTGAGCTGAGCTTCCCCGACCCGGCTCATCGCTTTGCTTCATTGAGCAACATACAAACACAGACACACATGACGCTAGGAAGCTTGCGGCCGGGGGGTGTTGAGCTAGCTCCGGACTCACGCAGCCATGAGGCAGAGTCTCCAGGTCTTCTGGGGCCAAATCAACCAATTAACAAGTTTGCTATGGTGCGGCTGAGAGGCTATTAGACGCATCTCGTCAATTGCGCGCAGAAATCTGGTGGTAACGTTGGGGCCTCTCTTAGACACAAAGTTGCAACGGAACCAGGGGTGCCCTGCGCTAGGTGAGGAGAGAGTGAGTGGAGGAAAAAGCCACTCGAGGTCGGGTTCAGATATTCTTCTTAATTAGGCTAGATAGAGCTCCAGCTGTCAAGGCTTTGCAAGGGTTTCCCTCAGGTGGCCCAGGCCAAAGACCCCAGCCAAGAACATTGTAAGTCAAGACGATGGAGAGACTCCATTGCCGTTTTCCGTGGATTGTCTGGGCATACGTAAATACACTATAAAACTGCAGCCTTGGCAAATCAAGGGTATCAATTTTCTAATGTCATGCCGGCCGATAGAAAAAGAGGTGTAAGGGGCGCATAGTACACACATGTTTGGCGTTTTCCCGATGATGTCGTTGGACAGCTGAAATGTGCCCCTGCCGATGGGCAGATTGCACTTTTGCAACTACATCTGCACTTTTGCAACTACATCTGCACTTGTGCCTTAGTCTCAATGAGGAATCTAGCCTGAAGACGAGCAGATCAGCCTTGGTTCGGCACTCAAAGGTTCAGCTCCGTGCCAATACATGTCATGGCTCCAATAAAAGAAATTCCACAAATACAAGTTGGTATGGATGGGCAATAACCTCATAAATCACTCAGCCCTGTCTGTCATACAAGGTGAAGTAGAATGACGGAAGGATGTTTGTAGGGACGAACACGGATACTGTACTGCATCTAGCCATAGTTCACTTAAAGATAGTAAATAATCTTCTCTTCCCCATGACCTTCGCAATTCGACCAACCACCGCCAGAAGAGTACATATGCCGGAGCCTAGACGGAGCGGAGTTGTAGGTCTCAGATGATGCCCCAGCAAGCTTGGATAAGACAAGGCAAAGCGGGATTCATCCGCACCGCACCGTAGTCCCCGCAGCACTCAAACGCCCGACTATGCGGAAACAAACTCAGGTCATGGTCAGTCAGTCCGCCTAACGAGTGGACCAGTGCTACCTCATGTCTCGGCAACATGGGGCACGGCATTTGGCCTTTCCAGACTCGGATAGCTAAGGCTATTCAGGGGACCACCATCATCAACAAGACAGACGCGAGGGATTTGCCTTGGACTATGAGCCAGTCGTTGACAGCCACGAGCCAGCGCAAGGGACCATCATTGAAGAGGTTCGAGTGCCCAGGCAAAACTGGGGAAAGTCGCAGACTCGCAAACCTGCGGTAAATTGAATCCAACGTTTCGTTTCTAGCTCGCCCAGGTTACTACCTTGGGCGATAAGACATCCACTGCCACCCTGCCTTGTTTTTCAGCCGTAAGTCTAGACTTGGTCGACAAGACGGTAACTTGAGACCTGTCTAATAATTTCTGTCAGACTTGACTACCGTTTCTTCTCGTACTCTGCGACTGCATACTTATGTGAATTAAAAATTTGGTGTTTGTTGTTGTGAATAAGCGTAAAGACAAGGTTACCACGGCTAAGATCTTAAAATTAATCAATCGCGGACATGAGGATTGATCCTACGGTGCATCCCGAGCCCGCAGATCTGGTTCGCTGTGATCTTGTCAGCACAAATCGATGCAAGCAAGATATGGTTATGTAAGCCACAAATGTTTCGAGTCGCCCTTATTTCGCATGCACAGATGAATCTCGCTTTCACGGAGAAATTTGAAAAGGAGTCAAGTTGTCTCGTATGGAGAAAATAAAAGACACTGTTTCCTTTATTTGTTCCGTTATAGGGGTTTAAAATACTAGGTACGATAATTTTGTCGAGTGTCAAAGTTCCATCTCAAAGCTATTTACTTGGACATTCCTAATGAGGCAACCTTCAAAACAACCACCGTCATAACTCCAAACACGTGACTTAAACGCGTTACTCCAGACGCGATCTGGTCCCAAACAGGGGCAAAGACGTCACCCACCCGTCCCTGACATCTCGATCACAAAAGTCAAAGCCGCAAGGAGCTATTCCAAAGGCGATTAGAGATTGAGTTAGGCCACTCGGCTCTGACTTTTCTCTTTGCGTCGTTACTCCAAACGTTAACTCTGAGACCCACCAGTCTTTGTCTCATATCGCCTCGTCAATAATCCCATGAATCTGGCTATCTTGCCCTCATGGCATCACCATCCCGTCTATCTCTGCCGTTGAGGCGTCAGTCTTCCGCACGGAACCTCAAACAACCCGAACATGACGACTTGGCGCACTCACTGAATCAACTATCCATCTCCACTTCGCCCGGCCGAGCTCCGTCCCGCCTCTCCTCTGAACCTGCTTCTCCCCTCCGTACAACTGGTCGCCGCACTTCGCAGTCACCGGCACCAAATGCCCGGCCTCCTTCCCGCAGTCCGTCTCACCGGCGTGACCCCACCTCGGGGACGCCTACACTTCTCCGAAAGGCCTCCATGAACTCGTTGCGCTCTTCTAACGGTATCGAGCTCGGGTCAACCCCTACGAGACGCTCCAGCACGGCACATCTTATGTCGCCAACCCAAGCCAAGTCACCTCTATCAGCTACACCTCCTGTGCTGGAGAAACCCCGACCGACTGCCAGTTCCATCGCTCATGACAACCTCAGCGCTGAGTTGCAGGCGCATCATGGATCCATTTCCACACATTCAACCCAGACCATCGTAGTACTGAACGATGCTGTCTATGGCCACCGATTCTCCCGCCCCCGAACCTCTCGTGCTGCCCTCGGTACTATTGTCGAACGTCCGGAAAGAATAAAAGCTGCTGTATTGGGTATCTCTGCAGCTTATGTGCGCTTGGGTGGCAGACACTGTGAAGGTGAATATCCACTTCACCCAAGGAGGGAGGCAGAAGATCTTCCAGGGATCCCTTTTCGAATACACAAAACGGAACGCAGACTTTCTCTTCTTTCGCCGGCTGTAGTCAATGTGCATGGGACAAAATGGATGGAAGAACTCAAGATGATGTGTGTTGCGGCCGAGTCGAAGCTCGCCATGGGAGGAAAGGAACTTCAGAGGCCAGAGTTGAACCGGGGAACCGAGAAATCTCCAGACAAGCTTCACGAAGGTGACTTGTACCTCTGCTCGGAGTCTCTGAACGCCATGGAGGGTGCCTTGGGAGCTGTTTGCGAAGCGATTGATACTGTTTTTGGTACAGGCCCTCAGCGCGCGTTTGTGGGCGTGCGACCTCCAGGTCATCACTGTTCTGCTTCCTATCCTTCAGGTTTCTGCTGGGTCAACAACGTTCATGTTGGTATCATGCATGCAGCCCTCAATCATGGGCTCACGCATGCTGCTATCATTGATTTTGATCTTCACCACGGTGACGGATCTCAGGCTATTACCTGGCAGCACAACACGCGAGGAAACAATGCCGCCAAGAACGCTGCTGCGTGGAAGAAGTCGTCTATTGGCTATTTCAGCTTGCACGACATCAACTCATATCCGTGTGAAATGGGCGATGAAGAGAAGGTTAGGAGCGCCAGTATCTGCATCGACAACGCACACGGACAAACTGTTTGGAACGTCCATCTGGATTCGTGGAAAACCGAAGACGAGTTTTGGCAACTTTACGAGACCAGATACACGGTTCTTTTGGACAAGGTTAGAAACTATCTCAAGAACCAAGCAGAACGGTTGAGGCTTTTGAATCTGCCTCCCAAGGCAGCCATCTTTTTATCTGCTGGGTTTGATGCCAGTGAATGGGAAAGTGCAGGCATGCAGCGTCACAAGGTCAACGTGCCAACAGAATTCTACGCCCGTATTGCCCAGGATGTCATCAAACTTGCAGCTGAAGAAGGCCTCTATATCGATGGTCGGATCATCAGTGTATTGGAAGGTGGTTACAGTGATAGAGCCCTGTGTTCTGGTATTCTCAGTCATCTAAGTGGATTGGCTGGCGATCAGACGTACGAACAGCAGCCAGACAACATTGGCCGCCTTGGTGTTGAAATGGGGCAGAAGATTGGGACCCTTGCGGAAGATGCGTCGCACGACTTCGAGCGAAAGCCAGTTTTGGATTCCATCCATACTTACGACCCGTCATGGTGGTCATCTTCACATTTGGATGAGCTCGAGGCCATCATAGACAACCCAAGTGGCCCCTCCAAGCCGCAAACCACTACTCTTCCCACATACTTTTCCCCGACGCAGGCTTCGACTGCTAAGGTCTCGGACCCTATCAAGATGCGACGTAGTCTGTCCAACTTGGGCGCATCTCTGTCAAGGCCTGCGTCGCCGCCTCCGCCAGAGGTTCCTTGGACGGTTGCAGCCCATGAACTCAGCAAACTTCTCATTCCCTCTGAACGTCAAACGGATAGTTGTAAGCCTGAGGATCTCAACGCAGAGGCAAGCCGAGTGAGACGTGATCGCCAATCGATCCTAATGGGCATTGACCCTAAACCTCCCCCTGCTCCTGCTTCACGCCCAACATCACGTATGTCTCTGCGCGAGAGAAGAGCTAAGCCAGCGCCGCCTCCTGAGCCAAGTGTAGACAATGCATCTAAGAATCGCCGAAAGACTATGGGCGCCGCTACCATCTCTTCAGACAAGGTAAATATCGAGTCATCACGTAAGACTGAACCAGAACTAACTTCTTTGAAGGCAGTGGCTCGCGGTGTGCCCTTGAGGACGAACAGTGATGAACCAGGAGTGAGGAGGACCAGTCGACGCCTTAGTGAGGTGCCGACATCTCTCCTTTCAAGAGATACATCGCAGGCATCTTCCAGCACTGAGGCGGACCTTCCTGAGGTCACTGAGCACGCACGCACAGTTCCCAATTCGCCTTTGAGCACGAAGTCTACCGCTGGCAGCAATCTACAGGTCAAGAAGACCCGGAATCCCACTGCTCCTCGCAAAGAGCCTGTGCCTAGAGCACCGCGAGGCACCAAAAAGGCTACTACATTAGCTGGCGCTTCACGGCCTTCCACGGCTGTTCAAAAACCCAAATCGCCAGCAAAGTCCACAAGCAAGGCTGGCGCATCTAGTACAGCCGGTGATGACATGGACAGCATCACCACAGGCATGAAGAAGATCCGTATCAACCTGATCACTCAGTCTCAGAAGGAGGCTAGAGAGCGAGCTCGTGTTGAGACTGAGAAAGCCAAGGGCAACGCCTCTACTGCTACTACCCAACCCGAATATGAGAAGCCTGCTGAAGCTTCTTCTGGCATTCAGCACTCATCAGAGTCTACAACTTCTGACTCCATTGTTGTCTCCAATGGGCGAGACAATATCTCCCCCAACCAGCCTGCGCCCGTCGACCCTCGCATTCCTACACCACCTGCCACTACGTTTTCCAGTGGCATTGCATCTCCTTTGCAGGAACAAGATCCCTTCAAGTCTGCTGCACCAGTATCTCAACTGATCTCTCCACCATTCAGTTCTCCCGTCATCCCCTCTGTTTCCGTCCACCCTAGCGCAGACGCAGATGATGTTTTTGTTCCTTACCAGCCTGAGGGTCCTACCCCTGAGCCCATTGCCCAGCATGAGCCTTTGAAGTGGCTTCCTCCCAATATTCCGACTCCTTCTTCACAAACACCTGCTGTGACGCCCAGCCCGGTCAAGAAAAACAATCTCTTCCAGTATAGTTCTGGAATTCCCTTTGCGCCCCGTCCGGGACAGCAATCGCAGGGAGCTACTGGTGCCAAAGCGACAGAGTCAGGTGTGAAGCTGGAGCCAAACGTCCCCAGCTCTATTGAAGAAATTCCCGAGACACCTCAGCATTAAGGATGGCACTTTGCTACTGCTTTCGACGTTTTAGATGCAGATAGCTTGCTGTCTGGTTCGTTTCAGTACTGTTGAGGAGAAAACATGCGATTCAGTCGATACCCGAGTGCAACTATCATGATGTTTCTTTTCCTCTATTGGAACTTTATTGTTTCGCAACCTTTCTTCCATCTTTGTCTTTGGATGTATTTTCTTCTTCACGATACCCTCTTCCCTTTCTTGTCGTTTCGGATCTAGTTTCCGCCTCGCTCTATATAGTTCTAGTCTTGTTTAATCTATGACTTTATGGCTTCCTACATACCCTGTGCTCCTGGTCTAGCAACTCGTGTCTTTATGGGAAACTCTTACGGAACTCGCTTAAAGGAACACTGACTTCCTTGACAGTTGCCCTGGTCGTTCCCTCAATACCAGGATGAGGAGACCTCTCGAAGGTCCACACTTCCTTGACGCCCAGACTCTCGAGATAAGTGACTGTTGGGGCGTAGTTGGTAGCGACCTGGGCGATACCATGGCTATCGTCGGAAAAGGTGAACTTGCCGCCCATTCTGATCCATTCCTGGGAGGAGTTAGTACCAAAAGCAAGCGTTAACGTAGGACAGTCAGGTCAACTCACCTCAGCAATAACCCTGCACGGATAAGGCTCAGCAAGACCCTTGCGCAGCGCAGCGCTATTCACCTCAAGCCATCCATCCTGCTCCCTAGCAACAGCCAGGTTCCTCAGTATACGCTGCCAAACACTTTCCCACTGCCTAACATCCCTTCCAGGATCCTCACTCAACAATCTAACCAGATCAAAGTGTCCCACCACACGCGGCTTCAACTCCTTTAACATAGCATGCTGCAGATCATAGTAGTCCTCGTAGAGCGACTCCTCTGTTTTGCGACTACTCGCTTGCACCGCCGCCGCAAACATACCAGCGTCGTAATCGATGGGAATACCGTGGACGTGATGCACAGAGCCGATGAAGTAGTCTACAATGGGATGTTCTGCCAATGTGCGAACGTGCGCTGCAAAGTCAGGACGGATGAACTCAGCCTCGAAGCCAATGAGAATATGAATCTGCGACGCATATTCACGCTGTAAACGCTGAGACTCAACGATGTATGCTTCATGGCGAGGAGGTAGCGCCTCAAGAGCTGCTTGAGGATCATCAAGCTATAAATTCGTTAGATGTTATATACAAAGCATGAAGTTGTAGTAGAAACTCACCTCTTCGGGATATAGATCCCGGTGGTCATAACGTGGCATATGCTCAGTGAACCCAATGGTCTTGTAACCGACAGAAATGGCCTGTTTCACAATCTCCTCGAGATCATCTTTGGCATGGCCAGGGCAGAATTGGCCCGAATGGGAGTGCATTGTGAACGCCATGGTTCGTGCTGTGTTGTATTTCCGCTCGTCTCTTGGGACTGCGGGGATAGATGTGTGACTAGAGGTTAAGAAGAGAAAGAGAGCCGGTCCTCGACTAGAAGATGCCAAACTTTAATGTGGAAAAGAGTTTTCTAGATTTCTCTCAAGGTTGAATTGGCCAACAAGACAATATGCATGATTTGGAGTTTAAAGACTCATCAAACTCAAGGTTCGCAATCCAGATAGTTATAGTAGTCTATTTAGGCAAAAGTCTCCACATTTCTTACGTTGGTAGGCCTCCATAAGATGCTTACATTTGCACTCATCGAGATGTTTGAGAGACTATTTTCAAAGTCTTCTCATCAGGTAATATATAACTTATACATTATACAATTATATATCTTGCACTTGTAGCTCTAATAAGTCCCGTGGATATAACAATGTCATGATACCAAACCAATTCGCTTCCTTTCCAACGCCATGCATGCCCAAGTCCAACCATATAATGCAAGGTACAACAAAGATGCGCTTTCATGTCTTTTCATATGAAGTAATATCTCCATAAGAGTATACACCAGGCGCCATGCTGATATATCGCCCAGCCATTAATCCTCCACTGCTACTGGCAGTCGTTTGAGACACGACAGTCGGTCTCGCCACCTTTCCTTCATCTTGCACGATGCTAATGCCGTAGTTTCGATTTCCTGTACCTCCTTTGCTCCATCCGAGATGGAACGTCCTGCGGCGCAGGCATCGTGTCAAGTCATCGTCTTCCATCCACTCTGCTCCGTCTGGGAGGCGCCACCACAAGGTCGAGTCTGCAAGAAGACTTGCCTGCGCGGCGATACTTCCAGGGCTTTTGGGTAGAGTTCCACGTGGTGCTGTGTGGAGAGAAAGCAAGCCAAACACGAGCGTGAGCCCAAGTAGGCTGATGAGGACGTATGTTTGTATGTTGCCTTGCATCAGACGCGGGATAACGTAATCGACAGATGCCGAGATAGTCGCCGTGGAACCATCTGAATCTGTTGCGCGCGCTCGCAGCTTTGACGACAAGGGGCGCCGTATCAAGTCACTGCTGATGGCTTGCGCAGCTAGAATGCCATGCTGCAAGCGGATCGCTTGAGACACAGAATTCTGTCTTTCAGGCATTGCAATACGCTCTGAAGTAAGCTGAAGTCTCGAGAGTACCAAAGTGCGAAAGAAAGCATCGAGTCCCTTGAGATGTTTGTCATCGGTACCAACATCTTCAAGTGCTCCGTAAACACTTGTGATATCTGCTGTCACGTCTGACGTCTGCTCGCTTGATGCATTCACAATAGGAATGGCATCGGAGTTGATGTACAGATCCTCAGTGCGGAATGTTGTATGCACATCAACCTCAACAATGGACTCGTTGCACATCATGACCGAGATCATTCCATCCTGAGCACAACTACCCCAAACATATTTTAGCGAGTATGTGGACGACAGCTGCGAGCATGAAGAGGCAACCAGTGCAGTACGAGATTGGTCGGTTCCACAGATGGGTTCCTTCTTGGATCCTGCTAGAGGTACACACTGCAAGTCTGCACCTTCACCTTCAGATAGAGATATTGTCTCGCAATTGAGTTTACCTCTAAGGGCTGGAACTTTGGCTACTAGCTCCGTGTTTGGAAGTGGCCACTCGCTTGGATGGTCCACGAGAGAAACCTCTGGCAGAGCAATATCCTCCCAAGTCCATCTCGGGTACTTGGGTGTCTCCCTCAGGAGAACCTGGTCGATTGTGTCACTATCAATGGCAGTACTCAGTGATTTGCTTGTGGATGAAAACAGCGTCTTGGGCTGAAGTTGAAGGTCAGCCTGCTGCGCAATCTGAGAAACAGCAAATAGCCCTGCAGTAAAGATTGGCATCAACCAGCCAAGCATCGACGTGCTCTTGGCAAGAAAAACCGCCCAGTCCTGATTCCGCATGGCCTTTCCTGCCGTGTAGAGGCCAAATTCGTTCATGTAAGTCAGTGCTAGGGACTCTTGAAAGCGGCACTTTACTGTAGTGAGCTTCAGGAAAGGGGCAAGGCGTCGGTTGTCGATATCGATACGAGTCCAGAAAACGGCGAGGGCGGCAAAAATGAGCGTAGGCAGGCAGGTCCAGGTAACAAAGATGCTATCGTCAACTTCAAAGCCGTTGTTGTTGCCCTTGAGGCTATGGATGACACAGACTCCAGCAATCAGCCCGATAGAAGCAACAATGCTAATGGTTTTGGTTCGAGCACCCTGAGTCCAAGGCCGGTATGTTGCAGTTACCTCCTCTGATCGGTTAGAAGGGTTGGTACCAAGCGAGCCATTTCCTCCGCCATGCTGTCTCAACTGAAACATTTCCTCTGGTCGACGTCCAGGCTGTGTAAGTTCCGTCGTGTACCATGATCCTGCCAGCCTAGCAGCAACAGTCTCCATACCTGCATTTCCGGTACCTGTCAATCGGGAAAGGAATTGTTGACTGCTCGTCAGAAGTGCTGCTGTTCCAGCGGGAGACGTGGGATCTCGTGGTGCGATACCTCGAGGTGATGGAGCGTGGTACAGCATTGGAAGAAGTACGCCGGAGAGGATGATAAAGACGCCGACCATGGCGTGGAGGACACCGAGTCGAACGCGGAGGAAGCTGGTGCCATCGACATGAATTTCGGCATGGAAGACGGCAGTAGAGAGAACTATCTGAGCGCGGAGGAGGACTTTGGCGATAATAGATGCGACAACTAGCTGATGGCGGTTCCGGAATGCTTTGGTCAGTGCTTGGAAGCTCCCAAGGCTAGGATAGTCGAGAAGGATAGTTCGATGAGCCTGTTTGCGGCGAGTCTCATCAACAGTCGTCGGTCGGCGGTCGAGAACGATCCACGGCATGTAAAGTAATGCCTGAGCTTCGACACGTGCCCATAGCATAGCCATAATAGAGACAACTTAAGTATGTGAGCACTTATACAAATCAAGATCAGAGCAAGGTTCATGGCGATCACTTACCTACAACAGGTCCAAACGTCCAGAGACCCTTGAAGCTGCTATCAACATCACCTCTAGAGAGCAACCACATCACCACCTCGCCAACTACTGCTAACATGATGGATGCGCCAATGAATATGCTGATAACTCTTCGGCGCAACCACCATGGCCTCCAGCCATTGTTGAGTGGGATCTCTGTTGGCTCTATAACATCGGCCCCGCGGAAGCTAGAGTCACCCCACGATCCGGGAGTATGAGGCGGGGTATCGAAGTAAGGCGTCTCGAGAACTGTTTCCATCGTATTTGAAGCCTTGTTCGATAATCGAGGGTCGGTGTTGCCCGAGAGGCGCGGTGAGTTGAAGCCATCGCTGGTGGGTGAGTTAGGGAAGTGTCCCCTCTGTGCTAGGCCTGGACTCGGAGGATAAAAGGGACTGAGTGGGAAACCAGGACTCGAGGGACTGTTGAGAGATTGGAAGCTCCGGGGACTGGCTGGACTGCGTGGGCTCGAAGGACCGGGTGATGTTCTCGCAATGGGCGGCGAGAGAAGCGGCTGAGGAACTAAACGGGCGGTGGAATTGGTAGGTTGCGAAGAAGGATATCGAACGTAACTGAAGCCGGATGATTGTGTATATCTCGATTCGTTGTATGGTCCAACAACGATCTTGTCATGGTCGGCGCCAGAAGAAGGGATGCTCATATTATTCCATGGTGCTGCCATGTCTTGCCACCGCAGCTGATGGCTCGGACTTGTTAATATGTATCGGACGGCTCTCTTATACTAAAGCGAAAGAAAGAGAGAGAGAGAAGATAGAAGAGGCCTCAAGGCATTGTCTGTCTGGTAAACCTCTCGAGTTCAGGAATAGCGAATGATCAATTGGAATAACGAGTGACTGTATAAAAAGAGCGTGATACTTCAAACAAGAGAAAAAGGAAGGAAGGGACTGGAGATAGTTACACCAAGACTACAAAAGGAAAGGAAGGAAAGAACAAACGTCAAAACGTCAAGTGCAAATGTCAGATCTAAATGCAATGCAATCCACGATTGAAAAGAGACTAAAACCAAAATCGGATACTGGTAGCCGCGCCAGGCCACGCCACTCTAGAATCCTTCACTCATCCAACTTCTACAATAATTGTGTAAGTTAATGCACGTTTTTTCAACCCAAGCGCCGCGTGCTGTGCTACCTTTGTCAATAGTCTTGAAATCCTCGTCCATAGCCTAACAACCCCTGAGAATCGCCCCCCACCACCACTACTTTAGGTATCATCACCAGCTTACGGATACATGGACATGCCATCCGCACATGCACAATATGGACCGATGCAACTCTATGGGTAGTCTAATGAAGAAGAAAGTAAGAGAAAAGAAACAAAAATCAAGACTACAGTGGACATGCTTGTCCCCACAGCTCACTCATTCTCTCACTCACTCATCACTCACTCTTCTTCAGCTCGGCATCCATCTTCACCTGAACGAACCGCTGAAGGCTTGCCGCCATCCACCGTTATAACCGCGCCGTTTACCTGATCTAACTGCGGTGCCTACAGCAGCATCTCGAAAACGAGACGAGAATCGAAACTACCGTAAACTGACCTGTTTTTCGATCCCTCCCTCCTCTCTACCTATTTTAGCTCCTCCGCCCCATGCTAAACTAAACCGAAGTCCAAAGCCAAGCTTCTCGCCTGTCTGGACCTCCCCATGCTGCCATACAAGCTCTTGGATGTTACGGATACTCTCTCGGGCGCTTGACTTCTTCAACGTCAATACGTGCCTCTTGCTATAGTTCCTCAATAGTCCCACACGCCACGCGTCAAAGAGTCAAAAATCCGTCCCAGGGGTCGGCGTTCAAGAAAGCAGAAGCTACTAGTATCTAACAAGCTAGAGCAAGGGGAGAAGAGAAAAAAAGTCTCCGTAGTCTGCCCACAAGAGGAGAGACAAGAGAGGGGGCTAGACAGGGAATATTATGTGCAAGACAAGGATTTACGTGTGGTCTCGACTCTTCTTTTTCTCTTTCGCAGTCGAGCTTCAGCTTGAGGTTCAGCAAAAGAGTAAGACTGAGAATGGAGTCAATTGAACCCCTGTTCTTGGCCCCCAGTCTCCGAGCGCCGCACCGTTGGCGCCGCCGCCGTAGCGCGGTTGACCGTCAAGGTTTAATGCAAGGGGAAATTACTCTGTTGAGAAGAATGTTCGCCACCTTTGGAGCGGGACACGCGGGATCCCGTTGCAAATGTCTCACATTTAGAGAAAGTTGACTCAAAAGAGACGCACAATTCAAAGGCTGCGTATAGAGTCAGAATGTCGAAGGACAAACAACTGCACCTGATCTAAGAATATCACTAGCCAAAAGTTATCTTTTTAGGGGATGATCACAAACAAGGGGCATGCAGGATGGGATGCAGGCCATCGAGGCAGCCCGCACACGCAGTAGACTCGGCACATCAGCCTTATCGAGGCACTGATGCAACCCTCTACTCAGCAAGCCCAGCCAGCAGCCCGCCGAAAGGGGGCTCAGTCGCATCATGGGACAAGACACCCATATACGGGTGTGCAAGCTCTGAGCTCCAACGATAAAGCTGAAGATATCGTAGCGCAAGACCAGCACAAGATTTGGTCATCAGGGAAAGTTGTGGAGGATAGCTCATACAAAGGCACATAGCGCTCACAAGTGTCCATTTCTTCTTTTTTGTTTGAATTCGTTTTGAGTCTAATGTTTTGAATAGTCTGGACGGCACCACCACCACGGAGAACAATCGTCCTCATCCTCAGAAATGTTCAAGGCATACAAGTCATATTCCGAAGACACCACACAAGGTCCTCTAATATACAAGTTGACATGCATCCTATCATCCTGACCCTGCTCTCTTATCCCGTCCTGTCCCGTCCCGAAACGCCTGTCTAGATAGCCAAGCTTTTCACCTTTTCCTCCTGACCCTTGCCACACTCGTCCCTCCTCTTTACACGTCTCAACAGCCCAGTTCCTCCACGACAAGATACAATAAACAATGACAAGAGAAAAGAAAGTCAAAAAGCATTAAAAAAGGATGGCCAGGTCGCCAGGATGGAGCCGAAGGAATAAGTAAAGGTACGTGGGGGCTCTACCCCTTTGAGTGGCGTCAAGGGTAAAGGGAAAAATGATGTAGGGCCGGGGCACCCGACCAGAAAGTCTATAATGAAGAGCAAGGCGGATGTCGCATCGTCTTCGTCTCAACATGAAGAAGGCATGGTAAAGGAAACATTTCGAGTTGAGGGCTCATGGCGAGCGGTTCTCAAAGTGAATAGCTGATCACCGCGTCGTAGTGGTAGGAGTAGTCGTCACAAACCACCTGAAGGGTATCGAAGTGTTAAAAAAAAAAGAAAAATGGTGCACTGGTAAAAAAGATGTGATTTTTTTGGTTTGTTTGGTTAAATGACAGGGGAAATCGGCCGTCCGAATTCGGTGTTGATCAGTTCCATCCGAGCGAGTTCTCGGCGGCAACAGGTGCAGAGATGTACGCTGTCCTTGCGGAGTTGCCCATACCACTGCGTCCACTGCCATGGCTGTCACGGCCTCCGGGGCGGACTGGGGCCGCCTCGGCCTGTTGGGTGCCACCGTATGCTGAGAAATCGCGGCTCATCAGCGCACCTCCCATGAGGGCAGGGCTGCCGTTGCCGGTATATCGCATCTCGGAAGAGCGCTGGCTGCTACCAATGGAGCTGGCGCGACGGTGACCCAGTTGCTTCTTGCGCTTGTATCGTCGAGCGACCAAGAACATGGCCGCACCATACATAACACTCAGGCCGACAGCACCAACAGCAATACCAGCAGTAGTAGCCTTCTGCTTGGCTGTCTTGTCTCCCTCGCCGCTGTTGCCGAAACCATCGTGGCTGCCGCCACCACCGTCATCTGAGTTACCATTGTCTGAGTTGGAGTCACTGTCCGAGTCGCCGAAGATGTCAATCTTGGTGTTGATGACAGAGGTCAAGTTGCGAACAATCTCCAGGTCGTTGTTGTACAGGAGAGAGTTGGAGGTGATAAGATCAGCCTGGAGGCTGTCAATCATGTTCTCAGGGTAATGAATCTTTGCCAAAGCCGTGATGTATCCCCACTTGGCCTGAGTGTCCAGAGGAACGATCTTGCTGACCAGAATGCGATCCTTGTCGAAGCCACCAGCATCGGCAAGCCCCTTAGGAAGGTACTTGAACAGCTGAGCAGCAGCCACAGTGTTTCTCGCCAGGAACTTGTAGTTGAAAGGGAACAAGAAGCCCAGCTGAATGGGAACAGAGCCCTCGGGAATCGGCTTGTTGGGGTCGTTAGGGAGGATAACTCGGGGAATGTTGGCTGGGAGGCCAGTACTGGTGGATGTCTCAGTCGGCTGAGAGGGAGCAACAGGAATAGAGGTGGGCTCGAAAACAATGGTGGTAGGCAGCCAGTTGTTAGTGTTCGTAAGGGTAGCAGTAGGTCGGATACTGGTGATGGGGTCGGCAGCCGTGGGGACGAGAGTGGTTGGGGCAGGCTCGGTGTCAACAGGAGGCTGAGAGGTAGGCTCAACAGTAGGCTCGACAGTGGGCTCAACAGTGGGCTCGGCAGTGGGCTCGACGGTAGGCTCGACGGTAGGCTTCTCCTTGCTAACATCCTCGCTAACAGTCGGGGCCGCAGCAGAAGTCTCCTCTCCATCGGTGGCAGGGGCGCTCTGGGACTCAACTCCAGTGGTAGGCTTGGTTGGCTCCTTCGTGGCAGTACCGTTTGTCTCTGCATCGGTCTCAGTAGCGGGGCTGCCAGTGGGTACTGAATCGGTGGCCGAGTCAACAGGCTCAGTGGCAGGCTCAGTGGTGTTGCCAGAGGGGTCCTCAGTGGAGTCATCAGTAGGCTTAGGGGCATCAGTGGAAGCACCTGTAGGCTCGGGGGCATCAGTCTGGCTGGCCTGTGTTGGCTCTGTGTTGTCATCAGTGGGCTCAGGAGCGCCAGTAGTCTGAGGCTCGCCAGTGGCATTAGGGCCAGTCTCTGTAGCGTTGACAGGCTCGGTCTCAGCACCAGTTGTAGGCACAGGCAACTCAGTCTCATCCGGCTTTGAGTCAATGCCCGATGTCGCATCTGGGTCAGTGGTGTTAGGAAGACCAGTAGGCTCAGAAATGTCGGTGTTGGGGAACTTGGTGTTGGGGTCAAGGAACGAGGTCAGATCCGGTGAACCACTCTCCGACTGCTCGGGAAGAACAGAAGTGGGGATTACAGGAGAAACAGTGACCGGGCTTGAGGGTTCAGGAACAGCCGAAGTGACATCAGTGATATCCGTAGGGTTAGGGAGAAGATCCGTCTCATCAATTGGGAGTGTAGGATCAGGAAGAATGCTGGTAGGGATGAGATCAGGGGGACCAGTAGTCTCAGGATCAGTCGAGGGATTGTCAGAGAGAGTCTTCTGAGTATCGTTGTCATCGCTACCGACAGTCGTGGGCTCACTATCCGCGGGGACACTTTCAGGAGCAGAGGTCTCGGAGGGAGCCTTGACAATGTCGGACTGAGTCTCCTCAGGTGATGTGGTCTTGACATCAGTGGGTTCAGCATTGGGCAGGACTGAGCTAAGAAGAGTTTCGACGGGGTCCAACAAGCCACCCTCGGAAGTTTGAGCAGCGTCGGGAGCCGCGGTCGCATCTTCGGTGGGAGGGCTGAAAGTAGGAATGGTCTTGCCGTCAGTCTGGGGCTTCGTGTTCTCGCGCTGAGGCTCGTTGGTGGGTGTTCCTGTTTCCTCGGGCAAAGACTCGGACTGGGTGTCGTCAGGCTTGGGCCTTTGCACGTTTGTCTCTTCAGTTTGGGGGTCCTCAGTCTTGCTGTCGGCGGGATCAGGAAGAACTGAGGACAGGAGAGTCTCAACAGGATCAAGCAGACCCTCCTTGGTTGTAGGAGCAGGCTTCTCCGTCTCGGAATCCCCAAGGGATGGGCTCTTGGTCTCAGAATCAGCAGGCTTCTGTGTCTCGGTCTCAATAGCAGCGGGCTGAGTCTCAGTGTTGATAGGGTCCGATTTCTTGCTGTCGGTCTTTACTGGCTCAGGCTTGCTGGTCTCAGTGTTGACAGGCTTGGGCTCGGTGGTCTTCTCAGTGCCGGCAGGGTCGGGAAGGACGGAAGACACAATGCTTTCGACAGGATCCAACAGGCCCTTCTTGGTGGTAGGCTCAGCCTTCTTCTGCGTCTCAGTCTCGGCAGGAGCAGGCTTTTCGGTCTTTGAGTCAATAGGAGCAGGCTTAGTATCCTCTTCTGGCTGAGTCTTGGGCTGTGCTGTAGATTCAGGCGCCGGCTTCTCAGTCTGGGTCTCGACTGGAGCGGGCTCCTCGGTCTTCTCGGTGTCGGCAGGCTTCTTGGCAGGCTCTTGAGTCTCAGTCTCGACGGGAGCTGGCTTTTCGGTCTTGGTGTCAACGGGAGCCGGCTGAGTCTCTTCCTTAGGCTCAGACTTAGGCTGGGTCTCGGTGGGAGCAGGAAGAGCCGATGTCAGGATGCTCTCGACGGGGTCTAGGAGGCCCTTTGTGGCAGAAGGCTTTTGCGTCTTGGACTCGACAGGGGCTGGCTTCTGAGTTTCTGTCTCAACAGGCGCGGGTTGCTCGGTCTTCTCAGTGTCGGCAGGCCTCTTAGCAGGCTCCTGAGTCTCAGTCTCGACGGGAGCTGGCTTTTCGGTCTTGGTGTCAACGGGAGCCGGCTGAGTCTCTTCCTTGGGCTCAGACTTGGGCTGGGTCTCAACGGGAGCTGCCTTTTCTGTCTTGGTCTCAACGGCCGGCTTTTTAGCAGGTTCCTGAGTCTGCGTCTCGACAGAAGCTGGCTGGGTCTCCTCCTTAGGCTCAGACTTGGGCTGTGTTTCAACGGGAGCTGGGTTCTGAGTCTCGGTCTCGACAGGCGCAGGTTGCTGGGTTTGTGTCTCAACGGGAGCCTTCTTCTCAGTCTTGGACTCGGCGGGCTTCTTGACCGGAGTGGTGACGGGCTCGGGCTCCTGAGTCTCGGTCTCAACAGGAGCAGGCTGGGTTTCCTCCTTGGGCTGAGTCTTGGGCTTCTCAGTGGTCGCGGGGTTGGCGACGGGGTCAACGTCCGAGCTGACAACGGGATTCTCGGGCTGAGCGACAGTCTCGGTCTCGGCGGGCTTCTCCTGGCTAACCTCCTTCTTAGGCGGTTGAGTCTCGGGCTCCTTCACTGCGGGCGCTGTCGTCTTGGCTGGCTTGGCTGCCGGCTTGGTTGTGACAATGCCACTAGGGGCAAGAAGAATGCCGGTGTCGGCTTCTGTGGGAGCTTCGGGCTCGGCGGGTTCAGTAGTCTCTGGTTCCTCAACTGCGATGCTTGATGTTGGTTGCAGGATAAGGGCAGGAGGGGCACTGGCACTAGCGGCAGCCTTCTTGAAGCCTAGAGGCAGTGTTGGTTCGAAGTTGACGCCATCCTCCTTCTTCTCCGCTTCATCATTATCGTTCAGAAGGCTCTTGATGAATCCACCAGCAGGGTCCCGCTTCTCGACCGTGGGGGCTGGTTGATTTTCGTGTGCTACAACGGGAGCATTGTTATCGATGTCTCGCCTGACCTGTCTGGGAAAGTAAATGCGCGGTCGGTTTGCTTCAACAACACTGGAAGAGGCCAGAGCCAAAGCGGCCGCCACAATAAAAGTCTTTGCGTGCATTCTGTTCGACTTTGTGTATGTACGGTGTGTTGAGGCTCAAGATTGTCGTTGGTGGGTGTGGGTATGCTGGACCTGTGGTCAGATTGAAGAGTTGTCCGACGGTGTCATTGAACTCACTGTCAGGAATAAGTTGCAGCGAATGTACTTGACTATTAGGTCAACGAGTGTAATCTAAACAGAATTGTTAGTTGCAGTTCGTGACCCTTCTACAGCTTCTACAGTCCGCAATACGCAGTCATCTCCCTCTTGGTCGAACTGATCGTCGGCTTCCCGTCAAAAACGCAAGACCCATACATCAAAAAGACAACAGTAGTGATATGTCGAGATGTAAACGGAAACCGGACTCACATATAATTTGCGTGGAGCGTGTGTATATGCGGTTTCAAAAGCAATTCAAAAGAGTGACTGACGAAATATCGTCAAAAGTGATTCAAAACAGGCGCGTGTCGTTTAGATGGATGTCCGTGACGGCTTTCTTGTTGCTGTGATCGTGGTCTGGACAGAATGTCGGTTTCGTGAAGGAGATTGAGATCAATCGTTACGCCGACATTTGCTGATTAGATTGCTAGAACCTCCAGAGGTCCTACTGGCGGCCAGACTGTGAGTTAAGGGAGTGAAAGTCGTAAACGGGTCTCGCGAGGGATCGGCTTGCAGACGCGAAAAGCGCTGTCGAGAATCGAAAAAGGACGGTCGACGACGCCTTTGATGCTTGTCGAAGGAGGTGAGGTCGGTGTGGAGAGAAACGAGAGGAAGGAGAGTAAAGAGTAATGTAATGTAAGAAAAGGCTGGAGAAAAGAAGGGACAGCGACAGGGCCAACAGCAATGGAAGGAAGGAATGAAGGCGAATGGGGAGATGGGAAGGGCATGGAAACACGACAGGGACAAGGGGACGAGGATCAAGGGGGTGTGATCCATGGATGAGCAACGCAACTTGAGTGCCCTGAACTGAACTGAGATGCACCTAACTCAACCTGGATAGTGAGCGGGCACACATCCATTCGTACAACACCTATTTTTTTAGCACCTCGAGCGTTGAGAACGCACCCGAGCCAGGGTAACAGATGTACCAGAGGTACCGTACAGCCCAGCACATACGGCTTCGTACTCTCATTTGGGTGGGCCTGGATCGAATGAAGCCCCAGTAGAGGAAAAGGATGGTAACGACGAACAAAGGATATGGGGCTGCTTGTCGTAAACCATCCACACCAACCCCCCTGGAGCATGAATGGTACTCAAGGGCAAGGTCATCAGTACAAGCTCGGTCGGGCTAATCAATGAGACAAACGATGTAGCTGATAGCTGGTTGAAAAGTAGCCGCACTATCGAACAAGACGCAGAATGGGTCAGTTTGAGGAAAACACAGCGACAGCTTGAGGAATGCTTCAACGCCTTCGTCCGCCATTCTTGGTCTCTCCGCTCCCGGGAGCTATCGCGATAGTCTACCGTATTCTCGAAGAAAGCTGAATTCACCAACGCCTTTTCTTCGCCTTTTGGCTGCGTCCATTCGAGTGCCTCTTGACGGCATCGGCCAGAGGCGCCGAAGACAGCTCGAACCCCCCCTTCAAGCCTCGGACTTCCAAGGTCATTAGGGACATCGAGCCACGCTATTTGTGATAGTGGTGGGTGAGCTAGCTGCATCTAGCGGCACAGAAAGACAGTACAACCGCCAGCCTGGAAATTGCGCACCTAACAGAACGGGGGTTTAGCGGGTGTACATCCTGTAGGGGGGGTTGAGTCCGTGAACGAAGATCCAGGGTGTGGTTGAGATTGCTTTGTTACAGCACGACACCGTCGCAGAAAGAATGGTCTCGATGCCATGGCATGGCAAGGCACAGTCAATTGAATCAAATAATGGCTGTCAGCAATAAACGGCACGAGATAGAGAGACGGAGTATTACGTGCATCTCTAAATTGCTCAATAACGAGAATGTGTATGTAACACCAACCAAGGAGAACCGGTATGCTGGAAAGCAATGGTGCGGCATAACAAGGTGAGTAGAGTCAGTCAGTGACATGACATGCCATGCAGCGGCGGCGTAGTTGGTGGAAATCAACGGATGGAGTGTGTCGTAGCGTCAGGTCCCAAACGCTCGCTGTGTCTCTCATCTGCCGGGGAGTCAGTTCGGATGTTGTGGAATGCCAATCATTATGCATTATGCGCTGGTGAAGGTTTACGAATTGTGCACGTTATGCAGAGGAGTGTGAAGGAGAGACAAAGTACGTGTGGAATCTGATGGGGCCTGCAATCTGCAAGGGGGAGCTTCAACCATGGCGAGTAGCAATTGGACAGATCTAGGGTCCCTCGACTAGTATGGTCTAGCTTCGTTTAAGCACCTAACGTCTCCATATTTTGGCACGTACATGGCCATCTTATTCATCTGCATTATGATGAAGAGGATTACGTGTGCACGTTTTACAACTCCAGTATTTTTATGCCACTTTTTGTGACGGAAGATGTTCCGAGTTGAGGATTAAACCGATCAGCTGCCTCAGGTGCCAAAGTCAGATCAGAGCCAAAACTCTTCTACCAAGCTTCAAGGAGCCAATGTGACATTGAAGACGAGATTAAAAGAAATTCAACATGATTTCGCTTGCAACCTAACCCAGACGCCTTGTCTTCCGTCTTCGGCAGTTCATACTTGATTACGAACAAGGTCCGCCGCCTTGAACTGATCAGTCTTTCCCGTGGCTGGTGTGCAACAATATTTTACAGTGGCTTCTGATGAACCAACGAGAACTCTGCATGATGGACGTCAGCGCGTGGGAAAGGTGATGCAACAGTTTAGAACGGTTTCACACGCGACCGGCAGCATAAGACGCTACAAGCTTGAGTCCTCGTCTATACTCCCAAACTGGGTCAGAGTTCCATCAAGCGTCAAGTATCAAGCAATGATTGACCGTGTATCGACTGCTAACCACAATCAGCAGCCTCCCGATCAGCAAGTCCTTGGCAAGTTCCCTGCTCCCCTGTCGAAATTCAGGGCCCGTGGGGAGGCGTAGTGCCACTGAAAGAGGGCCACCCCGTGGCATGGATGGCGCCGTGATCCAGGAACCGACCTGCAATGGATTCGACGTCTTTGGCGACAGGGGAACACCAATTGCACCTTCAAGACAAGACAAAAAGACCCGCTCGAGCAAGTCTTAGCAACGCTTAGCTTCGTCTCGGCAGCGCCACTGGAGCCCTAGAGGCTTAGGCCTTTGATTATCACGACCCTGTTCCCTGCTCTTCCATGGCATGCGAGTCTGTCGGTACCTGGCTTGACTCCCTCTGGACTCCCTGATTGTGGGTCCTTCTCGGTAAGAATCATGTTTGAGAGAAGTTTATACTTGATCAAGCTCAGACAAAAAAGAAAGCATACGCATGAGTTCGGCTTTTGTGCAGGTGGATAATATTAATCAAAGTCAATCAGCCCGGTAAAGCCGCGTTCTTTGACTCGGAGACCCAAATACATCCGACTGGAAGCGAGATAACATCACAAAGATTTCTGATTGTGGCTTGACAGGGCCACTCTGAGTAAGATCTGCGCCGTCATCCATGAATGACTACTGTGCCTCCTCGTTCTACCCAACGAATACGTAGAAAAGGCTCGTGTCTGTTCACAGCATGTGGCTCGATGCAGCGAATTCCTCAACTCCACGTGGGCTCTCGAAAATGCAATCTGGGGACAAAAGTGATGCAGCATTTCGGTTGGTCGAGCGCCCCGAGATTGCGCGTCAGTCAATAACAACAGACTTTTAAAGTCTCATTAAACTGGGTGATTAGTGTTTTCCCACACATGGCCCTCTCGTGTGGTGATCTTCTCGATCAATTCAATTAGGGTTGGACTAGCTCATCATTCATCTTGTCACCTCAACTTCATTGATCCATGGCTTCGATGATCTACAGATGACTCCGAGATCCCTCCTTGGTGCCAAGTGTCATCTGGGGCAGATAGATTTAGCTGCAGACCTTTGAATTATTACCGGGTTGATATATTCATCAACTTCTATTGGTAATTCACGTTTCGTTTTCTTCCTCTATAATCATTGTCTCTCTTCTTCGTCCTCTCTTTATCGACATAAGTCTATCGCCATCTGTAATCTCATTTGGAGGCCACTTCGAATTCGGCCCAGTCTACTCCTGTTCACGATGTTACCGTCACATTTCCCCCTTCTCCCCCATGTCTGATTCTCGGCTGCTGCTGGTCCTTTGGCCCCCCACAACCCGTCGCCGCGCATCGTGGTCTATACATAGACACAATGCCATGTGTGCTTTGTCGTTGCATAATGAACGGAGATTGGTTCCATAAACATTCCTCCAGCTCCAGCATCACTATGTATCATGCCATACATGCTCAGCCGCCAGGCATAAAACATCCGTCTATTTTGCTCTCTTGATCTAGGCTTGGACTGACCTTGGCCTCACCTGAAGCAACCGATGCTGTTAGTGGCTTCTAACTTCATCAAATGCAACAGCCAATTTTGGGCTCCTCCAAGCAGCTAAAATACGAAGAGTGGTCCAGGGTCTCACCAGATTGGGATGTCTGTGGCCTAATCTGGCCGTAATTTAACAGGCCCTCCCCTGCAAGTCTTTTGAGCAGCTGCCGTATTGGTAGGTTCATTGTTCGACACCATCTCAACTCCATTGATCACTCTTCAGAGTATCCGCTTCGTTTGTTTCTACCGTTTATTCCTACCCAGCTTAGGAAAAGTTTGGTTTCGTTCAAGCCGAGTTGCCATGATGGCTTCTGTGCCAAGAAGCTCTAAGGTTCGTCTCAGTACACTAATCTCATCATATCTCCCTCCAGACCCGACTGGTCAGAAACAATTCAGTTGTTACTGTGATATTGTGGAAACTGCATCGTCTCATTTCCAACCTACTTACCTATTGGGTCGCTCTCTTGAGCGGCCTCTCCATCTTTGAAGAGACGCCCGCTACATCTACATGCCTCCACCGTCACCACTACCGTCCAGGCCGCCGTCGCCCTACCGCTCTTCAAGACGGGTCTAAAGAGGCGTTTTCTGGCGCGTATTGGCCAACTTCTCCCTGCTTGACCTGACATTAGTTTACCCATGTCAATAGCTGACTCTGCCTGAAACGAAACGGGTATCCCCTCGAGAAACATTTCAAAGACAGGTGACTCGGAAGAGTAGTATGCATTTCCCGGCAGAGATCCGGCTCGGCCTAGACTAGAGGAATGGTAGAAACCCCTGAGACATAGTCACCGGCGGCTCGTCTCGCTTGAGTCGATTGAGCTACTGCCTCTTGAAACATTTGAGTCGAGTCGAGTCGAGTTATCGAGCTCAGTTGTTCCCCAAGATTAAGGACTTGAGACTCATGGTCAACCGCCGTGGATGTGGTCCAGGACATGCCATGTATTATGACAGACGTCAGTTGGCGTAGCCATATGCCACAGAACACATGAGGTCATGGGGAAGCACCTAGTGTTCCTACTTCTTCTTTCTATTCTTTGCTGTGCCGCGTTCTTTGTTGTTTGCCATTGTGGCTGGTCCGAAAGGCTGATCACACGCAACGGTGAGGTTAAGGTCCGGGCCTTTTCTCGTGGCTTTGGCTTGCCTTATTACCCGCCAACCCTCATTCCGCGAGGGATAGGGCTATTCGAACCCGTATTCTCCAGATTATTGTGTATTGTTCATCGACGGTGCTGACGACATTTGCATGCTGGATGGCGCCCTCGTCACTGCAACCTCGGCCTAGATACCCGGACGTCTGTTTATGCCGGCAGTTCCTTCAATCTGCTAGAGGAATTCAATATCCCGCAGACTAAGACATATTCTTCTTTGTTCTTTACTAGCTCTGGAATGGTGTACTGAGTGAGACGCTCACTGGTAGCATCTTCAGATGTCCCTAACATGCAGGCCTAAGGAGTGCAGTTGGCTGTATGAGTGAACCAGCAAGCAAGCCACGAGGCAGCATTGGAATGTGATTTGGGCGGGTGAGCCGCCATCGTCAATAGGGTTGAAATTTCAGCACAAGTGTATGTACGTCTTTCTTAGTAGCCGTTACACGTAAAACCATGTTAGATGTGTTGGTTGATCATGGCGGTGACGTCGTTATGTCTTTTTAACAGTCTTAATTCTCCTGCTTTTTGGTATCAAATTGTTTGAAGGGCATTTCCCCCATCCGTGGTCTCAGAACAATATACTGACAGACATGATTGACATCGGCAAGTCCAGGCTTGGGTGTTATTCAAGTTTATGCGTGTCGACATATGTCAACGACGAGTGTAACCTATAGAAATCGTATTTCTTGCAGAAATTCGAATGCTCGGGTATCTTTCACTGCGTTGTCATTCTCTTCCTTTTGCATTTCTAAGTCGTAGTTGGATATCACGTTGTGTTGATCATGTCCTATAACCTTCAGGCCGCCCAGGTTTGAGCGTTTGCGGGCTAGTCTGTTCCCTCTTTTCACATCTTATACTCGTGTTGGTTTCAATAAGACCACTGACTGGCTGGCTGTTCAGCTTAACTTCAGGGGAGAATGATGGAGTTTGTTAACACATCCAATTGATAATACGGAAAGACTTGATGTTGATTCACGACATGGACACTGTGTGTTTAATGTAGCTGGATAGATAGAACATCCACACAAGAGTACGGAACCATCGGAGAACAATATTGGATAGACAATTACGAGGAATAGCAAACAAGATACTGTAATGTTTATCAATAACGTTAAGGCGCCTTACCCTAGGTATAGCAAGCAGATACGGGTGGCTATACAGGGTAGCTAGAATCTGAACCACCAGAGCTCGAGAATGCATGCTGCTCATTACGTGTGACCTGGGTGTGAGAATTGGTGTCTCTGATATTATTAAAAGACTTGGTATATGTCTGGCTGGGGAGATTTAGAGATCACCGGGGTGGTCTCAATCGTAGAGTTATGCATAAATGAGGAGCTTGAGAGAAGAAAAATGGGCAAGACGCCCATATGTGTGCATTTTTCAAAGAGAACCGAGACAAGGCAACCGGGTTCATTACCCTCGATGATACTAAAAGCAGAGGGCTTCAAGAGAACAGACATAAAAAAGAATACACTGTCCATAGTTGATCGTCTACTCGGCGGTAGGTAGTCGGATGCTGCCGGAGACCCACCAACGGACATCCGTTCCGGGCCGGCCCCACCACGCCACTCATGCCACATTTCTTCCATCAGGCGGCCCCGAGGAATCTACCTAACTTCAGGTAGACTAAGAGAAGATACAATAAGTCGGAAAATTTAGCCTAGGGCATGCTTTAGAAATGTTCTTCTTATCATAATAGCCTATCCTAAAGCTTGCTAGGTGTCTCGATTATTCATTAAACCATCTGGCTATTTGGCGCCTCATTTACCTTACCTTTAATAGACCGGTCTCCACTGCATCAGGACACAGCCAGGGTCTTCTGCTATGATTGGCTGAAATTCGTAGCTCGTTCGATTGACAGGCCCGCGCTGGAATTTATCTACTGTACTTTATCATGAACCATCAACCCCCAAAGGAGGATTGACCTCCATCTCACTCTTTACTATACCTACAACACGAAATCATGGCTCGTCGACAGCATCTTACGCTCACATTCGTTCTGGTTCTAGGGGCTTTCTTCACCCTGTCTTATTTCTTCTCGGGACCTTCGCGAAGTGTTCTTCCCAAATTCGACAATGACGCTGGACAGCCCCTGAAGGAAGCCCCTCGATCTGAGTTCGCTGCTGACCTCGGCGCTTTGCCTGCGGGAGTTCTTACCGGTGACTCTATCGCGCCTAAACTCGAGAATGCGACTCTGAAGTATGTTAATTGACATATACGATACAACATGCACTAACACCATCTCCAACAGGGCTGAGCTCGGCCACGCGACATGGAAGTTCCTCCACACCATGATGGCACGATTCCCAGATAAGCCGACCAAGGAGGATCGCATGGCTCTCGAGACCTTCATGCACCTCTTCGCCCGACTCTACCCATGCGGCCAGTGCGCAACGCATTTCCAAAAGCTACTCGCCCAATACCCTCCTCAGACGAGCAGTCGCAACGCAGCCGCTGGATGGCTGTGCTTTGCCCACAACATTGTTAACGAGAGGGTGCATAAGCCTCTGTTCGACTGCGAAAACATCGGCGACTTTTACGACTGCGGCTGTGGTGATAAGGACAAGGCCGAGAAGACGGAGGGTATAGAGGGTGCCCAGGGCGAGGGACCTAGTCAGGAGATGCACAAGCATTAAAGTGCAGCCATGTATACCTATTAATGTACGAGTAATTATTGAATGGCAAAGCCTGTATATGCTGGGTCTGGCTGGACCAGACTGCTTATGCTAAACATACCGAAATTCCTGGAAACGCTGATTGTCGCGCGACTGCCTACTCCTACAAATCAGTCATCATGAATCACGTTTGAGATAATAACATTGAGAC
This sequence comes from Fusarium sarcochroum, assembly GCA_013266185.1. NCBI lineage: Eukaryota > Fungi > Ascomycota > Sordariomycetes > Hypocreales > Nectriaceae > Fusarium > Fusarium sarcochroum. The sequence goes on along the minus strand of JABEXW010000008.1, from coordinate 2,827 downwards.
CATAAAACAATACAGGATTATTTGTCTTGAAGGTTATTATGGTAATGAAACTTAAAAGTCCATTCATCGAGTGTTGATGTGGTCACGTGCCGTGTCACATGACGATCTAGCTGGCCGTGGCGCGGCTGCGCGTTCAGAGTTGCCTTGAGCTTCACTTGAGCTCCAGCCTTCCCCAAGCAACGAGCAACGACGACGAAACATTACGACACACGACTCCGAACCACACGATTACATTTCCCTTTGCACACTAAAAGAAACGTCTAAAAATCGACATAATGGAGTTCGGAAACGCTGGAGTGTTGAACGAGGGTGCGTTTGGAACTCTTTCGTCATAGCTTGGCCTTGTCGATACGGAAGCTTACAGACATTGCTAGATGGTATCCATGTGGACATGGACCGCCTGAAGAAGGGAGAGGTTAAGTAAGTATTGAACCATGTTCTCTGTCGATTTGCGCAGCATGCTAACTAGTCCAAAGCCTGGGAACCTCCATGTATGTGCCTCCCTGATGATGATGCAAACGACATAGCTTAACCCATTACTAGCATGGCGGTTACTTTCAAGGACGGTGTCATTCTGGGTACGCATTCCATCTCGCAACGGTGATACATGTAGTAACTTTCATTTTCAGGTGCGGATTCGCGAACAACGACCGGTTCTTATATCGCAAACCGAGTGACAGACAAGTTGACGAGAGTACACGACACCATCTGGTGCTGCCGATCTGGCTCAGCTGCCGATACCCAGGCCGTTGCCGACATTGTCCAATACCAGCTCGGACTGTTCGCCATGACGAACGGCAAGCCCCCCATGACACAGACCGCTGCGTCTATCTTCCAGGAGATTTGCTACGCCAACAAGGACCGTTTGTCGTACGTTCTGATGCCTCTCTCGCAATGTGTGTATTGTATTGGATACTAATAATTGTGTACAGGGCGGGTCTTATCATTGCTGGCTGGGATGAGCGATTCGGTGGCCAAGTCTACTCCATTCCTCTGGGTGGTTCCCTTCACAAGCAATCGTATGCCATTGGCGGCTCCGGATCAACTTACATCTACGGTTACTGTGACGCAAACTGGCAAGAGGGCATGGAGAAGGACGATGCGGTCAACTTCGTCAAGGGAGCCCTGAGGGAGGCCATCAAGTGGGATGGTAGCTCTGGTGGTGTCATTCGTATGGTCGTTCTCACCAAGGATGGTGCGGACCGACACTTGTATCTCCCCGATACCGACTACAATGTGCGGCATGAGTAATGGTCCTATTCAACAGGACAAAGTAAGGACAGGAGAACAATCTAGCATGGGCAGGGCTGCTACGAAACTCGTCATGACAACGGGCGCGTAAATGAGGAAGAAACTTTCCATGGGCGCCCCAGAAAGATGTCGAGGTGATGATACGAAGAGGTTATGGCCAGTCTCTTCAAGAAACAACGAATGGTAGATGCAAGAAGTTAGACATCACTCGGCGCTGTACACTAGATAATGGGATCAAGAAAGACAAAGCATTTGCCGATCTCACTGAGAAATGAACCAAGGTCCACTGTGAGCTGAGCGGGATCGGGATCTGGAACGGGCCGTGGTTTAAATTAGGAACACTAACATCAAGAGGCGAAGTTGTGGTTGAGATCGATAACACGGGTTCGGCTGTGAGCTATAACAGCATAACCTAGAAGGCCGGAAGACAACGTGAAACAAACCAAATTAATTGCCACCCCAAAGCAAGAAGCATATCGGTGGTCGCGCCTATCTAGATCTTTCACCGCTCTTCTAGAGTGAGGCTTGAAGAGATGATCAAAAATGGTGCATCAAGACTTGCAGTAGAGTGGACTCTAGGCGACAAATGAGAAGCCCACGAGACCGGCACAGTAGGTACCTGATGATGCATGGCTGAGAGTTGAGATGAACAAGCGCCATGTGCTTTCAAGACAAATGCTGTGTGGTTGAATGGCAGATATAGGGTGTCTGTGCTTTATTCCATGGGCTCAGTCTTCAGCACGCCTTATATACATGGCTGGCGGCGGTGAAGTTTTAAAGTATCTTGTGGTTTCGCATCATGATGATCAACAACAAGGAGGTAGACAACTGTTCATCGACAGAAATAGGGCACGTGTGCACACATGAGGAGGAGGGAAGATTGCTGCTGCGCGAGTGTTTTCGAGACATCATTAGGGGTCAGGGATCGAAAATTCGCTCTAATAGCAAGCCCTGCATAAGACGCAATCGTGAGACTACAGCCCCAAAAAGGTTGCACCCGATGCCGGTGGGATTTTGTATATACGGTGGGGACTCTTGCGCAGGGGAAAGGGACGCAGGAGGCTTGTGGATGAGTTTTATTTTCGTGAATTCCATCTTTTCGACGGACTCGGAGAAGAAACCGAGGGCCCGTCACACGACACAGGAACTGAATGATGATGGTTGAGTTCGTGTGTTGGTGATAACGTGATGTAGTTGAAACAGTCAACCTGCAGATAGCCGAATATCATATCCTCTGTCCACTCCGCATGCAAGAGCTTATCAATCCAATACGAGACGTACATTAATGCATACCTATGTTGGTTGACAACCCTCCGAACGCCGAATCGGAGGGTGCAGTTGATGGCTGTATCTATACAGGTTTTCCATGCGTGATTCAAGACCAAGACCAAGACCATGTTCACGGTAATGTTTCCGGACCACGGATATTTCGCAGTCGGAGCCGGCCTTGACTCAGGAACTTGTACTTTTACTCACATACAAACTTCGCTCGTCTCCGTTGAACAGTTACACAGTTACAGCATCTGAGAGGGGAGGGATTGTGCCCACGTGCATCAGCTCTGGGGCGTCTTTGGGG